>CAUHTR010007435.1:74936-93480 GCA_959609185.1 Schmidtea polychroa | reverse complement strand
GGTTCTAAATGTAGTCGGCGTCCATGACCACAGACAAAGGCATTGTCATAATTTTATTGTCAGTTTTAACTAAAAAATAAAATGAATTTGGAAAAGTTTTTTTTGCAATTTCTGTTTAAATTTTGCGAGTTCTCCACCTTTATTATTATAATTGTAGGTTAGGAATTTGGTAGATAATAATTCTGTCCTTTTGTCCAGGACGTGTATTCATGAAGCTACAATAACTTTTTTTAAAAAATTAATGTCGGTTTATGGTTTCATTTCAAAATTATTGCATTTTCTATTTTTGTATTTGAAAATTTGCATCTCGCCTACGCACAGAACCGAGTCTGAATATGGGTATCGCAATATGGGATATGGGAATATATTAAATTATTTTGAAATATGTACACGAAATATTTTACATATATTTTATTTTATTCAAGAAAAATTATCTTAACATGGTAAGGCAACTCGTTTCAGTTTTTTAATTGAGAAATAATAAATATCTTGAGTAGTACTTAAATTAATGAAGTTATGAGCAATACAATCATACAGAAAACATACATGTTTTTGATTGGTTTTCACTTTAAGGTCATATTTGACTCTTAACAAATGATATTATATTTTTCATGTAATCATGAAATTATGACATCTCAATAATTTACATATAAAAAATTAAATATTATTTTCAACATAGAATTAGAGTTACATTTTTTGATAAGGGGAAATTAAACAATACAGTATCTCTAATTTTTAATGTATTTTTTTAGGGAAATTAATGCTTTCATTTACGATTCCAATGTTCTCGAATATCGAGCAACAAAGGATGAAAATTGCAAACTGAAGACAGTTGGAAATTTATTTGCCATGACAGGATATGGTGTTGGATTTCCAAAGAGTTCAAAATGGTTGAATCTAATAAATGATCGAATACTAAATTACGAAAGCAACGGTAAATGCATAAATTTCACTTGAATATCTCATTTATATCAATATAGGCAAAATGCAAAGATGGAAACAATATTGGCTAACTGGCGCTTGTAAGAAAGACAGAAGATTGGACAGTACGAATAAGAGATTGGGAGTGAAAAATTTCATTAGTGCATTTATTTTGCTGCTAGGGGGAATTATTTTATGTAGTTTGCTTCTTTTATTGGAGCATGCATTTTACAAATATCTGAGACCTCATTTAACCAATATTGACAAATATGGTTGTTGTGGACTTGTTAGCATAGTAAGAAAGCTACTTAAAACAATAGGTTTGTATTATAGTTTTGTAGAGTATGGGTCAGATTTTGAATTTTGAACAGTCTGTCAATCAGACAGTCGACATGGTAAAACACCATAAATGCTCAAATATTATTTGCGAGTCAAAATGGTTAAAAGCAAGAAACGAAGCAGATAGATTGAAAAAACGAGTCGAGATGCTAGAAGATGCTTTAATTTTGGAGAAATCGCAAAATAAAAATAAAAAGCAGTCAAATAATTATCAGGAAGAAAAAATTAAAGATTGTACAGAGTAAATTATTATATTTTAATTACAGCTTATCATTACAATTATAATTATTGTTCAATTTTTCTACAGTTTTTATACTATAATATATTGTAATTTGTTTAAATACATGGAATTTTATATAATATATATGTGCATATTTAGAAAATCGATGAATATAATTAATATAATTATCGAAAACTTCGATTTTTATTTGATTTTAATTTTATTATTCGAAAATTGTAACATTAATTATATTATATTATATAAATTATTATATTATATTATATTATATATTATATTATTATATTATATTATATTTATTATATTTATATTTATATTATATTTATATTTATATTATATTTATAATTATTATATTTTTTTAATTTGATAATACGCATTTGTGTACTTAACCCATTCGCTGCTACGCCTGTAAATATACGTTTTAAAATTTTTTAATCTGTTACTGACGTGTGCTACTGTCATAAATATACATATGCTTTTGTAATTGTACGTTATTATTATAACGATCATTATACATCTCCCTCTGACATTTTAATAATATAATGATGGTAAAAAAAGAAATTATTTTAAAAAGCGAAATTACATTAAGTTAATAAATATTATATTTGATAACATCTGTTATAATATAGTCTGAAATAAATACAATTAAATAAATAGAAATAACTTCTAAATTCAAAAATCTATTTCAATAAACTTAATATTAAAACAATTACTATTAATTATTGTAAAAGTTTTATTTATATTTTTATTTTATATTGTGTAATATTTGGTAAATTATTTAAAAATTTATTTATAAATTTATTATAATTTGATTATTTAATATTTTATATTGAAAGATTTACACTAATTTATTAAATAATTTACTAATTTTAAATAAATTAAGATCATATCATTTACATTGAAAAGTGTTTTTTTGTTTAAAATAATCCAATTTATAAGTTTAAATATGATTCAATATTCAATTTTGTTAAACTTCCCAGTTTTCTTGGCAAAATCAGATTTAATTACAATTTAATTATTGGCAAGTGTTATATGCAATTCTAAAATTCCAGATATTTATTTTAATCTCGAAATCCCAGAATTTACATTATGGAATTTTATCAATTATTATAACATTTTTAATCTTTTTTTTAAAATATTGTATAATATAACATTTAAATTTTTGTCCAAAAATAAGCTATGACTATTTTTGTTTGACTGCTGTAACAATTTTAAATTTTAACTTGCAATAATTTTTGAAAATATTAATATTTTTAGTATGTTTTCGAATTTACGAATGCAAGGAATATATTGAATTTAATATTGTTTTTACAATCTAATGTTTGAAATTAGTAATTCTTATGTTTATTTGAAAAGGCAATGTGATGAATAATTTTTATTCAAGAATATAAATTCCTGAATTTCGGTAGTAGAAATAGTAATAAAAATTAGTAATTAAATAATTGATAATAAAGTAGTCATCTTATGAAATAGTTAATCAAAAAAAGAAGGCAGAGTATTTATAATTGAAAATCGTCAAAAAAATATATTAAAATATAACATTGCTATATATTTCGATCGTTAAACAGTCTTCTTCAGGATATGAGTCGTATTAATAACAACTAAATGAAAATAAGAATATTCAAACAAATTAACAAATAGTAATCGTAATCATATTGTATCAAACTAAGAAATTTATTAAAAAGAGCTTGAAGACTATAAATCAGTAAATATATCAAAAACATCGATATATTTACTGATTTAGTAGTTTTCAAGCTCTTTATAATAAATTTCAATGGAAAATAAAATCAGTGGAAAATTGGAAAAAAAGTTCTTATAAACTAAGAAATGTTTATATAAAAATCTTTCTTTTTGAAAAAAGACATTTTTTTAATCATATAAAAATTATTATTTTAATTTAAAAAAAACACAAAATTGTTAACATTCTCATACTAAAAAATTTTTTTAAATAATATAAAAAATAAATTTAATTTAAATTTAAAAATTGTTTTCATACAAAAAATTTAATCAACAATGACATCATCCCAAATAAACAACATACGACGTTAAATTATTGTAGACTGGATACTTTGAAAATTAATTATAGGATTTAAAGATACAATTAACAACGCCTCGCACGTTACTCATTCTCAGTAGTTACTCAAATTTTTCGACAAAATTTTAAAATTAGAAATACTTATTTCAATTTTCACCACTGATTTCTTTTTAATAAATACAATGAGAAATACTTATCTTTTTAGTAGTACACTTCCTAAAATGATCACTAATGTGAGTCACACCATTCCGTCGGTGATGTTCAAGAACTCGATTGTAGAGATGACGGGCAGTCTTTCAATGTATGTGGCATTACATCCATTACATGAAAATTGATATTCGAGTATTTAACATAGAATTATCAGTGAACATTATACCAACTTTGCAAGACTTTGAAACAATTCTAAATAAAGTCTTATCTACATGTTTAAGAATCTTATGCTTGAATTATCTGAAACCTTCAGAATAAGTTAATACCAGAACGTTTATTTGATCAGTGTTCTTAGATCTGATTTTTTCACCTTTCGAACTTGACAACATATTAACTTCAACATCAATAGGATCATTTCTTTCAAATAAAATATCATGAGTATTCAACATTCATTTATCAACGGTCTCTTTATCATGCGGTCTCAAGCACTCAAGAAAAGATTTAGAATATCCATTTTTAAGAAGCAACATAACCAGATAATCAATGCTCTTCACTGAATTTATAAATGTGGATGATAAAGATAATGCACAAAAAACTAATCCTCTCACCATAAATTGCTTGTATTTATATTTACAAAAGCACTCAGGAGTAGTATAAAGACCAGTATCAGTCGCTTTTCTGTATATTTTAATCTGATAGCCTTTTCCCTTTCGTTGAATTATTGTTTATTTAAATGTTTATATTGGTTTTATTATTACCAAATATACATGCATAATCAGAATTCAGAAATCCTGGGATTAAAAAATCTTTTCCAGGTTGGATATCTTAACAATAAAAGACAGTTGTAATTATTTATTATATATATTAATTAAACAAAAATTAATTAAAAAATTTTTTTCCATTATTCTTTTAAACTTTCGAGAATCGTGAAACATTTCTTTGAAATAAATTATTTTCCCACATAAAAACTGATAAAGAATTATTTAGATAAACAATAAATATTATCAGTAAAACAATTGCTTTACTCACAGGAGTTGGAATGAAAATATAATAACAACTTATTATAAAGTTTTTCCATAATTCTAAATAAAAGGTTATTAATATTTTTATCAGTATTTTCCCTATTAAGATTAATTGGGAAAGAAAAATAAAAACTTTATTAACGATCACCTTGTAACATTGACGGGTTTCCGTAAATGGGGAAAATTTAACAATAAAAATATTTTTGACAACTAAAAAATCTGAGATAAATGTGTAATTTAGGAGATAAATAAACAATTTTTATCATTATAACAAATATTGTTGTTTTTATAAAGTAATCTTTTTTAAAATAAATTTTTAAATCAGCTGAATATTGAATTAAATTATTTTATTATATAAATATTTAAATATCTAAAAAATGATGGCCCATTTTTAATAAAATCTCAAAAACGCTAAATAAACAAAATATATCTCAAATAAATTATTCTCATCATCAGTCTGTCATCATAATTTATGTCAACAGTTATATACGGAATCAATAATGATGTAATGGTTATGATTTAATGAGTTAATTAAATAAAGGTAGTATTATTTTAATTTCTAAAAATAATCATTTGGTGACCTAATTTAATTTTTTTAAACCTAATTTAATTTATCGAAATCAGAATTAATTTTAGTTAGTATAATTTAATTAATAATTATCAGAATTAATTGAAATCGGTTTAATTTAATTAATAATACTTAGAAATTATTTTAATACGTTGAACGCCGCAATGATAGAAAATAAATATTGTGCATCGTATACAATTCACATGGCGTTCAACTTGTTAATAAACACTTTGATTATTAATTAAAAAGTCAACTAGTCTGTTGTATTTTACTCCATCAGGGGATGTTAAGGAATTGCCAAAACAGCAATGCAAAATATATTTGGAATCGCAAGAAAAGCATGACTGGGATTCATCCGACAATTACAAGTCATGTGTTACTTCAATGTGGATGGTAAAAATTAATGAACAACAATGGGAAAAAAGTTCATGTATATGTATGAATTGGACAAAAAATTATATATGCAAACTTGTTATTGGAATAACGAAACGCGTAAATCTGTGTAAGATATCTCGGAATGCTTCAAATATACTCTTTGGTTTCAAGAGTAGCCAGGACCGACCAGTTTTAACAAAAAAACGCGACAAATTATTCACATAAAAGGGAGTTAGCAAAATTATATTTAAATATTTTGGTTAAGTCATAGAGAACGAAAATGAAACTTAAGTTATTAAGATTTGTGTTGCGGTAACATTACATTTTACTCAACGTTTCTCAGTCCCTTTCCAGCTAGTTGAGGTCGAGCAGATATCGCAGTTCCCCATCAGTACTGGAAATTTCTTTTCAGCGATTGTTTATGTCTACGTCATTTAGCCAGTTTGCAAAATGGATCATTATCGTGAGGATTCAGTATTAATGCAAGAAATATTGAACTAAGTTTCTGAAATCTTTAAAACATTCATACGAAATTTATTGAGCGTTAAAAATATTGCTCAAATTTATCGATATTCACAAATTTCAGATTGAACGGATGAATAACATAAATTCAGCTGTCTTTTGAACCAATTCAGGCTGTTATCTAGCACTTAGATTTCGACGGTAATCTTTATCATAACTGGATGTATTTGATTAACGTAGTTTATTCAATAATGCCTGGGACTGACTAAGAAAGAAACATGATAAACCAATCAAACCAATTGTTTTTAACATTTACACGTATGTTTGTTTATATGCATAAATTAAATAATCTGATTGGCTGGCGTATGTATTTATAATTCCATTTTTTGTCAAATGGGTGAAGGTGGAATACAGAAGTGTGATAAAATTCTATGTGCTTTTAAAGAAGTTGTCTGATGAAATATTTCGTGATATGGCAATTGCATATGGCAAGAAATGTCCTTCTAGATCAACTTTATATCGGTTGGATATCATTATTCAAGTATGGACATGAAAGTTTGCACCAGCATTATTCCAATGTTGGCAAACAAACTGAAATTTCCGATCAAAAGATCACGTGATGTGAGGCGATTATTCGAGCTGAAAGACGAATTAAGGTGGGTGAAATTGCAAAATTACTTAAAATAAGTGTTGGCAGTTGTCACAACATCATTGGAAAATTAGGCTATCACAAATTATGCTCACGAAAAAAACGGAAATCAAGAAATATTCAACTTTGGCTCTGTTGATAATGCTCCTGTCCATTGAAGCAATGTTGCACAATGTTCAACAGAAAAGAGTGGTTTTAGACTTCTCCAACACCCACCTTACAGCCCAGACCTTGCTCCGAGTGACTTCTTTTTGTTCAAACACCTGAAGAAAGCATTACGTTGCCATCATTTTGAGACATCAGATGCACTCCAGCAATTTGTTGAACAGTGGTTTTCACAGCTTCCTGGATATTTTTTTCCTGATGCATTTCAAGATTTGGTTATTCGATGAAATAAGCTGGTTGCTGCCAATGGTAGTTATATAGAAAAATAATTAAATGTGTTTTTCGAACTAGTATTTGATGCAGTTCAATAAAAGTTGTTTCAGTTTTTTGTGTTGTGTTTTTTTCGTAGTTAGTCCGATGGATTATTGAACGAACTATGTATAACGCATATTGTCTGGCGCGACCATTGGAAACATAGTCGGTCTTGTCATAGGGGTTCTTCCCCAGCATTCCAAAATTCTGATTTCATTTTGTTTTTAATTGGGCGGCGAGGGGGGGGGTGCTTACATTGGTTTAGTTGTGCCTAATATTCCATCAGATTAGTGAGACTATTTCGTTTGGAAAAAGATTAATTTTTCACTTTACTAAGGTCGCCACCATCATTTGATGTGACCTTTGAGAGCCCATACAAAATGACTCATTTTGATAAATAATAAACAAGTCTAGCGAATACTGTAAGTCATTTACATTACCTATCCAACATTTACCTATTTATACGACAAATATTCATAATAACTTGAAATCTCTACACTCACTAAAATTCATTTATTCAAATGGGTTTGCTCATTGAACTTTGGTCAGATGAACCCTTAGTGTAGTCTACATAGAAGCTCTAAGACTTCAAATCTTCCTATTTTATTTATCTTGTCGATGGCTCCACAAAAAAATATTGTAACTTTCAAAGTGCAAATTTATTCAAGTTTCGAAAAATTACAAAATTTGCAAATGCATAACGTCGGTATTTATACCTGATTTATGTGTCCATGCATTAATGCATTAAAACAAATTTGTATATTTTTAATTTATTTATTTATTGTTATAAATTTTATCAATTTTCAAGGCTATTTTTTATTAATTGTTAATCAATTTGTTTTCTAAATTTTATTATTTATTTAATTTTTATGATTTGCGACTTCATGTTGAATTCGGCAGGACTTAATTTGAATTTTTTTTCTTTTTAGTTCGTTCCTTTTTAACTTATTTTTATTAATTTTGTTTCTAAATTTATAATTATATCGAATTTCATTTATTCGTGACTTCATCTTGGATTTCACTAATTTGGTACGCATTTTGATTATTTATTCCAATTAGATCACATTTATTTCTATTTTTATTTTCTATTTTGCAGTGTCAGTCTTGTATTAGAGTTTATTGTTATTTATTTATATTATATTTCTGTTATTTTTCTTATAGAATTTCTTGCGTTTGTTATTATTAGCAATGTTTTCTTTGGTACCTTTTGTCGTGCTTTGGATATGACTTGCCTTGATGCTATGTTTTCGTGCCATGCTACCGACTTATTTCCACAAAATATCTTTAACATTATTCTTTCCTTGGCAAAATCAGTTTTGCTTAACTTTATTTTTTATTTGTAAGTAGCATATTTAAATAATTATATTTATTTGTGATGAATGAATAAGTTATGAAGAATTTTTAAAAATATGAAAACAATATTTTTCTAACAATTTCTAATTTTTTTTGAATAATATATTTTTTGTTTAGAATCAAGTTTTTATAAAAATTTTTAAAGTTTTAAAATTATCAAAGCTATTTTAGTTTGTTTACCCTGAAAAATTATTAAATCTGAACAAAACCTATGAAGTGATGTAGAGAAAGGATATAGGAGCGGTTTCATTCCAATTTAAATATCCGGTTTTTTTAAAATTAATTTCGTCCGGGAAAATAGTTTGTTTTAATTATATCATTTAGTCTCAGTGTGGAACAATTTTTGATTGATTGGTTTATTTTAAAATTAATTTTTATAAAAAAATTTTCATAGATTCTCCGGCAATGAATTGCGGGCTTTAGCAAAACTTAATTAAAAAATATTTTTAATTCAAATGACAAAATTAATTTTATAATTATAATTATATTATATTTTTTTATTTAATAAAAATGCACACAAGTTGCGATATTAAGTGAAAATATTCCAAGAGATTAATTTAGTAAGTAGAAACGATTTACAGACATTTGACAGTAAAATTCAAAGATTTAATGCCATATTTGTCACAAAAATATTCAGAGATAAATGATTTGCTTTTGGTTATTGCAAGTTGCGTTTTCGCAGTAATCTTTGTTTCAGTAAATATAAAGGATTTGAATTAAAATTTTGAAAAATAGCATATATTTGTTTAAATCTTCGAATATTAAGTGTATGATATTTATCTTGTTACACTCGGGTTTTATTTCATAAGTTGTATTTTTGAACGTATCATTATGATTACTTCTATTAAATTTAGCCTTATTAAAATTGTATCTCTCGCAATCTTCCTCTTTTTTAAGTTATAAACTAAGCTTTCAGGTTACAACTCAATGGATTATAATGGTGTTATTCATTAGATATATTTTTTGAGATCAAAAAATGAAGTTACCGAACCTTTACAGGTTTATTCATAAATATATACAAAATTATTCATAAATATATACAAAATTATTCATTAATATATACAAAATTATTCATAAATATATACAAAATTATTCATAAATATATACAAAATTATTAATAAATATATACAAAATTATTCATAAATATATACAAAATTATTATATAAATATATACAAAATTATTCATAAATATATACAAAATTATTATATAAATATATACAAAATTATTCATAAATATATAAAAACATACCATTTTAAATATATATTATTCAAAATAAGATTATCAAACATTAATAAAAGTTAAAAAAAATTTCAATAAAGTACTAAATTAAATAAAACATCAATTTATCCTAATTAATCTTTTAAAATTCATAATCTAATAAATACCTATATTTTATGGACCAAGAGATGAACGCAGAAGAATTTGAATCAAACGAAAGCCAAAGAAAAGCCAGAAAACCTAGGCAACAAATATCGTTTGATATATTGAAAAGGATTAGAAAAGGATTGGAAAAAGAGTTTTCTATTAAACATATCGCTGAAGATGCTGATATATCCTTAAAACAGCATACAATATTGTCGATAAAATTTCAGAAGAGATGACAAATGAACAAATATTCATCGAAGAAAAAAGGAAGACCTGTTAAAAATGAAAGCATAAGCAAAAACGAAATTATCCGAACTTTTATTGAAAGATTCTTTTTTTCCCAAAAAGAAATTCAAATTGAACTGAGAAAACTTAGGATTAGAAAATCGTAGAGTACTATATGCAGGGGATTTAAGGACAGTGGGGTATACTCGGAAAAATTAGTTCGGGTGCCTGAAGATCGAAATTCAGAAAAAATATAAATCTCCGACAGGCATATGGAAGAATGATAAGTTTTGTTCCAGATGATAATTTAATATTTTTATATGAAACTGGTGTAAATCTACGCCAAAGCATAATCTACGGCAACTCTCCCAAGAAAAAAAAATAAATAATTGGCTTTAAAGTAAAAAATAGTCCTTTTGATGGAATTGTATTTATTCAATTTATAAATGAATTTTTGATACTACACTTTTTAATGCATCCTAATGATGTATTAGTCCTTGATAATTGTAGCTTTCACAAAAGAAGTGATATAATTAATTTACTTAATCAACATGGCATTAATCATGGATTTTTACCTCCGTATTCTCCACAGCTACATCCTATAGAGCAGGGATATTCAACTGGCGGCCCGCGGGCCAGATCAGGCCCGCCGAAATTTGAAAAAGGCCCTTTCAATATCTTGGAATATTACACATATATAAAAATATTTGGTGATATCTGCATAACACCAAAGTATTGAAAATGTGTTTGTAAGTTTGAATAGGAAACGGAGTTTACTTAATATTTAATAAAATTAATGTGTTTAAGTGGCTGTGATCATTTAAATTTCTTGGAAAAAGCGTCTAACACCAGAAAAGTTAAAAGAAAAAATGGCAATAAAGTTATTAATTTAAAATGCGCCAGGAAAATACATAATAATATAAAAATAAATGGTAAACATTATAATACTTGGTAATAGAATAAAAATCACTAAAACCAGTTTATTTTTGTTACTTTGTAATCCGCTACAAAACTAACTACTTTTTAATTGATACGGCCCTCGATTGCCGTTATAAGAAAAATTTGGCCCTTCATAATATTTAGTTGAATACCCATGCTATAGAGGAATAGTTTAGCTACATTAAGTCCCGGTTAAATAACCAACAGAATAATATAAGCAACCGAAATGATTTTAATCTTAATATTTTAGAAATACTGAGTGAAGAGTTTGTAGATTTTTCCAGTTGGTTCAGGAATATGTGTAGGTATGTAGAAATGGCTTTATCGAGACAGGATTTTATTTAATAATTAGTTATATGGTTCTAAAGCAGGGGTGGGCAAAAGCCGCCCGCGGGCCGTATCCGGCCCGTTAAAAATTACCGCATGCAATTTTTTACATCTCTTTCATGAGATATTGTTGACATCAACAGTATTAGTGTGCGTAGTGTACATATAAATAATGAAAAATATAAATAATAGACAGTATTATAATTTTGAACAGCCGTAACCATACTACTTTAATGTATGCAACATACTCTAACAAAGCGCGTGGTTGACTGACTACATAAAATTGAACGTGTACTCCTCTCACTCTTTGAGTGATGACAGGTCACAGCACGCGTACTGTTTATTTTGATTTAGCACTGGTCATATACTCGTCGTCATTTCTTTTAAGATCACGTTTCGCATTAACTATAAGTATTCTATTTTAACGTTTGATGTTTATCTTTTCTTTTTAAAATTCTATTTACTATTATATTTACAAAATGCAATATAAACATAAAAATGTAATAATTATGTATCAATATTAAATATTTTGTATCGTTAAGATATAAATAAATAACAAAATAAAATTTGTCATTAACTGTTTTATTTAATGATCATTAATTTAATATAATGCATCATATTTCTTTAAAAATTACGTGACATATTTTACTGGCACAAATTGTTAGCATGTACACCCAAGTAAGACAATTTTTTGGACAGGAAAAAACTCCACCCAAAACATTCTATTTTTTTTTATAAATAATACTTTTTTATTTTATTTTTTATTCAAATTTTGTATATATTAATGAATAAACCTGTATTTATATTCCAACATATTTCAATGCCTAATTACTGCCAACACATGCTTTCACAGTTTGTAATGAGAGCGACAGGATGTTGCTTGTCCATTGATGTTATTATTGTTATGTATTTTTCATTCGATCTCCCTTTACAATATTAATTATTATGTATGATCTTTAAAAAATTAAATAATGAAATGAAATTGAAAAAACAATAATAAAAACAAAAGTAAATAAATAAATCAGCAATAATAGAGAAACCAGAATGATTCCAAATAGAAAAATAACGGAAAAATTAGAAAAACTAGTATGCCATATTAAATTTCATATTTCCTTCTGGCATTGAGATTTTATTACTGTATTTCCAGTCTAATTATTTGCCTCAAACTTGTTTTATGATTTGACGTAGGCCTTTAATGTCATTGAGATGTAACATTTGCGATTGAAAGGAAGAATGAAAATGGAAAATCAAAGTCTTGATCTTAGTTTTAGACATTTGGCAGCAATTTTGAGATTTTGTGCTTTGTCGAAAAATCAACTCAAACAATTTATTATAAAATATCATTGGAAGGGAAAACAAAAATATTCACAAATGTAAAATAAACCTAAAAATATACATTGTACCTAAAAATATACATAAACAACCACAACTGTCTGTAAGTTAAGGAAATCAGTATGTAATAATACTTCATCTGGTTACAAAACAAGCAACGATTCTCTGAGGTATATTTCCAATTAGGCTCATGTTGGCTTATAAGACAGTTGTATCATTATTCCAGCAGTCTTTGATACGATCTCTCAAAGTCTTCTTACTGACATAGGAAGTTTGAGTATTTTTCAAAGTTTTTGATTGACGACAAATTAGGACAGTAAGGAGGACAGTAAATCCCTTATTTGAACATTTTCATTGTTGATCTTTTAAGTGACAATGAATGACCTTTAGTAGGGAACCATTGCTTTGTTGGAAGACGCCATTATCATTAGGGTGTCATTGGGATCTCATTGGTTCAAACCCCTGTTGACCAGAACGCACAAGTGAACTCACAATAAAAAGGCTGACATAACTCGCAAGTAAGTTTGAATCTTTTTAATATTATATTTCTTTATTACCATAAATAATAAAATCAGCATTCTATTGGGAATAAGCCACACCAAAGATTTACGCAGAATTATTTCGTTTACAATTTTCAAAGCATGTTTTCATTTTATATGCCAAATTGTAACCGACATTCTTGCAAAATTTATTTACTGAATGTAATAAATAAAATAAAAAAGCATTATCAATTTAGATGTTGGTTTGATGTTGGTTTGTGTGCAGCACCTTGCTTTCAAATCTATCACACTATTCGAAAAATCTGATGTCGAACTGATATAAAATTGAATATTGACTATATTTTGATGCTCAAAACACGTGTTTCTTGCCTTTTTATATTACTTACATAGTTTCAAAATTGTGTTTTTGTCAAAAAACAAACAAATTAAAATTTTTCATTTTGTTGGTTTTTTTCAAAAATAACTCCACATTATGCAAACATTATGAAAAAAAAATTCCACATTAAAGGGGTTAATATAGCCATACAAACCCACAAGATTTATGTCAACATTAATCACTGATTTGAGAGTGCATTTGAGTATTCATTGGCAGAGAATTGAGTAGCAAGGAGAAATGAGGCAGGTGGCAGTTATAAGGAGAGAATGCACAAAATAGAGCTGGAACACTAAATGGTGCAATCCAAATGGACAACCAACTGCATATCTAAAAATTCATGTATATTGTCAGTGTAAAATTTAATAATAAAAATCTAATAAAAAAGTAATCTGAATTCTAGCTAAGATTTATTAAGATCGATAACTTTCCTGAGGAAATGAAGAATGAAATATATTTTGGTGGAAATATAGGTTGGTGATAGAGAATATTATAAAACATTTTCCCCTGATTTTATTTAGCAGTTGTAAAACAAATAATCATACCGCGAGAGAAGATATTTTATACATGTTATAAAAATATTTAATTTTATTTAAAACACATTACAAAACATATATTATTTAAACAAAATAATTTCCAATTAATTTACGTGGATAATTTAATTAAATATAAATAATATTCTGCGCAATGTCATCATTAAATTTCAACATACCACAAACATCTACCCTGTTTTTGGTTATAACTTATAAGCTAGCTTAGAAATTTTTTAAAGTTTTTTTTCGACCAAAATACCTTTAGTAAAAAATAATATCTTATTATAAGGTAAGAGTTTTGTAAAAAAAATTTTCATTTAAACGTCTTCGTCATCGCTTGCAAACATCTTGTCGTCCCAAAAAATATCAATAAGCTGATCACGAATATTTCATTCTCCATCGTCTTCCGCTTTCTTCATTACTTTCCTCTTCTTCCATAGCTTCTTCACCAAGTTCACCTATTTCTTCATCATAAACTTCAATTAATGTTTTCTTAAATCTATTCCTGATGGAAGAAACCTGAACTGCATTCTATGCCTCAGATACCCAACGACAAGTCTCTTCATAAAGAGCTCGCTTGAAGTTACCATATTTCGAGTATTCTTTAAATCCATTCACCATGCAATTTTCCCAGTGTCGACGCAAATGACTCTTAAAATATTTATTAACGATAATGTCTAATAATTGCAACTTCTTCGTCAATCCACCAAGAAGAAGAAAAATATGATGTCCAGGAGGTCCAAAGCATAAGAAATTATTTTCGATTGAACGACATTTTTTCTTCATCTAGACTTTATCGTGCCACATCTGAGTCTCATTGGAAGTCATGTCAAGATGTTGCATTTAGCGACACGATGATATTCGATGGGAATGAGCTTATTGGAACGGTTTGTACCGAAAAATTGCATATGCTGGTAGCTTTGATCCATATGCAGTAACACAAAGAACAACAGTGAAACAAGTTTTTTTCTGCTCTAGTTGTCGTGATACGAACATCCAATGAACCCCTTAGTTCGACTGTAAATTTGGAAGGCATATGAAAAGTTATGGGGACCTAGTCCATGTTTCCTATGTGCTGAAGTCAATAATTAACCTTAATCTGTATTATGAAGTTAACGAAACTCGCCATTTTATCCTTCCAATCCTTTGGGATAATTCTTTTCACTACTTTGCCTTCTTTATTTCCTTTCGATTCCTTGATTTCCTTTTGAATCTTTCACCAATTGATAATACTTAAATGAACTCCTTAATGCTCAGCTGCCTTCGAATTTGATTTATTTTGCGCGTAATTCACGGCCTCAAGCTTAAACTGCAGCATATAAGTCTTACACTTTTTCTTTGACATGCTTTACCCAAATAAATGTATTTAAATTATTTAAATATTTTGTTTACAAATTTTTTTGGCGGAAATTTCAAAAATATTTTCATAAAGCTGGTAGCTTAGCAAAAAATATAAAAGTTTTGGGCTTAAAAAAACTTACTAACCTATTAGCTTAGTAAACAATACCTATAAACCAAAAACATGGTAAATATTGATAAATATACCTATATTATAGATAGTAAAAATATATAAAATATATATGATTACAGTAAGCCATCCTGTAAGGCGTCAGTCTTGTAACGCGTTTTCGCTACAACGGAATGTTTTCGTGTAACGAGATTTTTTTTCTTACAACGCGATTTTTGTACAAATTTACTTTTACAGAGACTGTTATCTTTTTCCATCTTTTGTGATGTACATTCTAGTTTGTTTTCAGTCATAGAACAAAACGGATCACAACAATTATTTGTATTTTACAGTGAATATCAGCGAATAAACAGTGCTTCTTATTTGGAACCGGCCTCTACATATTTCTTATAAAGTGTATATCTCTTTCAACGCGATTTTCTTCTACGTGGCATTTTCTGAGAACATATCTCACGTGTTGTGACAGGTCTGACTGTATATCCTTTCCATTTTGAAATTCAAAAATTAAATTGTTAATCTATTAGAAAGCGAAAAGCAATAAAAATGGTGGGAGGGGTTGGCATGTAATGGTACCACATATGGAATTTATATGTGCGCCGAATGATCACCCTTAATTAATGTCACTTTTATATAAAAGTGGCACTGTCGATTCAACAACGAACACAAATTAAAAATGAATTAAATCTAAAATTCTATTTTTATCAATCCAAAATTAATCACAGGATCTGTTTCTGATCGAATACTTTTTATGTTATCATGCTGATTTTCAGAAAAAGATTTTCATTTATGAAATTAGAATTTGTTTTCGGAACTGAAATTGATTAAAAATATTTAAGGCTTCCTTGGAATTCACATTAAAACTACGAAAATTTAATTGAAATGTCGAAAAAAAAACATTGAATTAATAAATTTAATTTTTAATTTAGATATTTTTTTTTAAATTTTCTTCATCACTACTTTTTTAAATTTTCAATTTGTTTAATATTTATCACAAATTTTCGGCACTAAATTTTTTCTGAGTTTGAATGTTTATAAACTTTGATGATTTGATATAAGTAAAACTCCTAAATTATATTAGTTTAATAAAACAAACAATTATTATATATTAATAATATATACATCAATTAATATATGTGAATGTTTTCAAATGCAAATTCCAGATCTTTGTGTATTGTTTGCTTTAATTGAGCACAGTGGCGTAGCTAAGGGGGGTGTTTACACCACCGCCATTGGATTTTTCATTTACAATTATTTGTCGACGTCAAGTGCCTAAAAGATCATCCACCTAAATAAGAACTGAACTCTGTAATCTGTACTCTCAGTACATTGTGATCATTTATTTTAGTTATTTTTTTCTGATGTCCAATACTTTATCTCCGTACTTTATTGGGTCAGCGAATGACGTCATTATTTAATACTTAGTTTCTTAAGTTTGTTGTAATATGTTTGTAGACGAAAAGAAAAAAATTAAATTTATACAGATAAGTTTAGACTATAATATTAATAAATATTTCTCAAATCCAACATTCCCCTCCTTCCTAAATTCCTGGCTACACCACTGATTGTGCATTTTTTATGTATTCTAGAAGCTGAGTAACAACGTTGGAGTTTTCTAATTAAGAAATTTTGGAGATGTTTAAAGGCAAATAACATGGCATAATATTTACTTAAGTCCAATAGTGTGGATTTAATGTTATTATGATACTGGCGTGATATAGCAGTGAAAGGTTCATAAAGCAGATGTTGATTATTGATTTTATCAATAAATAATTTGAACATTTTTAGCTTATTCTGATGAACAAATATGTAGTGCCTGTGCATAGCACTTCTATCAATTTAATAATTGAACTAAAAATATATTATTAAATTAATTAAATTAAAATTAAAAATTAAAAACAATTGTTTAAATAATCATTCACTTTTCACCTTTTTCAAAAATCATCATCAAATTCAATTTAAAAAATCATCAAATTCAAACATGTCTAACGAAGTCACTGAAATCGAACAAGTTGAAGAAGTTGAGGAATCATCAAATCGAGTCAAAATCAATGGATCAAATATGTCAGAAATACAGGAAACAGAAACCTTCATCTTATTCACAATTATATCTCTGATGATGTTCAAGATCTTCAACAATGTCAATTGCAATAAATTATTTGTTCAAATTAATTGTATGTCTCTACAAAATACAACTTATTTAACCCATTAGTTAGTATATTTTACAGTTCTAATTTTAAAGGTTGGCATCAACGGACACTTGTAGTTGGTAGATACTAGCAACATAACTCAACTTATCAATTTCCACTGAGTTTTCTAATTTTTTTGTTAAAATTGTACATACTATATAACTTATCAATATTAACGTAATTTTGCTAAGAATATTAACTTTAAAAGCCTAGGAGGTAATGGGTTAAAATTTAGGTTAAGGTGGTTTATCCGAAATTTTCGCTTATTATATAACATAATATTATAGGAACTAATTGTATCTGTTTTTATTTATTTCTTAGTCCTTGATGTTTTTAATTAATAATTGTTGTTCAGAATAAAATATGTTTAAAAAATCATTAGCATTTTTATGGCTTGAAATAAGTGTTTAATTGCCAGAATACTTATGTTTCTTTATAATGCCTTGAAGTAATTTTCCTATTTTTGAAAAATAATTTACGATTCTTTGTAGTCGATTGATAAAAGTTATAAAACCATTGAAATTCTGAAGTCAATTGCTTGAAATCCTATTTTTTTCCTAAGTATGTGTTAATTCTATATTAACTTGTTTACATAATTGGTCTCCTGGTAGCATCATCAATTCACAAAAATCATTAGTAAAAGATATGATAAACCTTTATGGCAAGTTTCCAAAAAAACAAAAAATGAAAATTTTCGATTATGAAATAGTTCTCTTCAATTTACTTTAGAAAATAATTTGAATGTGAAATTTGAAGATTCTGATAC
>CAUHTR010007435.1:10582-74836 GCA_959609185.1 Schmidtea polychroa | reverse complement strand
CTTTTATTTGAATTATCTGCCTCTTGATAAGATTTTGATTTTTTTCCAAAATAAATTTTTTCTGATATTATGATTTTTTTAAAAAATTTAAATTTTAAAATTTCAAAAATAATTATTATATTTTTAAAATTTTTTTCTACACTATTTCGGATTTGATATTTCTGTAATCCTTGAAAATTAGATTATTTAATTTTATAAAATTTCAAAAACGGAACCACACAATATATAATTCTATACAATAAATAATTCGAACACTACAGAATTCTCAAATAAAAGTTAAAAATTACGTTTTTAAATTTTCAAAATTTTTTAAAAAACTCATCTTTAGAATATATTAACTGAATAAATACTTAATTTGAATATATTTTAATGTTTTCCGCTGTCAAAAACAATTCATATAAAATTTAAATTACAAAATTTGTGTTAAATAAAAGTGGTTTTAAAATTGTTAATCTTAAAATAATTAATAATAACAACAATATTATTTAAATTAAATTTTAAAAATTTGGCAATTGAAAATCAATATTCAAACAATTTGACCACTCCTTTTTATATATATATATATATTAAATTTATTAATTTTAATATTAAATTGAAATTATATATTCGAAATGTTAAACCTTTTTGAAAAATAACTGGCAAAAAAAATTAATTTTTCAATGAAGAAAATAAATTTTTGAACCACATTTTGATCAAAAATATTTAAAATATTCCAAATTACTTAAAATCTTTATTTTGATAGTCTATACCGAAGCTCACATTATTTAGAATGTGAACAATTAGGTCCCGTTTAGCGCGATGGTTTAAAATGATAATTAATTTTAATTTCAATAACAAAAAAGGAAAATAAAAATTTCTTTTAAATGAAAACTTAAATTGATGATATTTTTAGAAATTTTGTCGCCTTTTATAACCCAATATGCAGAAAACAAAAATTTAATTTCTTTCAGCCAAAAGTTCTGTTAGTATTAACTACAATAAATTTTTATTTTAGATTGAAAAACAGACATAAATCAGAGATCAAATACCACTTGCCAATTGAATTTACCAAATCTCTTGACAACTATTCTGATCATACTCCTAATTTTGTCTACGAATGTACCCATTCAAAGACTAATCCCATGCCAATTGACAAATTCCAGCTTACTTGCCTGAGCCCTTCTCAGATTTATAAGCCAAACAATCCAGTTGTTGCTGACAAGCGTCAGATGCTGACAATTGACAATAAAGATGGTCTTCGTTCTTCAATCGTTTCGAAACGTAAATCGGAATTGCTAGAGAAAGAATCGTGTTTATGAAGTGTTTTTGTTTTTATTTGTAATTATAATAAAATAAAAGCGTGACTGATAATTATATTCAACATTTATAATGGAACAAGTCGTTTTAAAGTGGAACATGAAAAGAATTTATCGGCAAACAGACAAGTGAAATTAGTGGTATGATTTGCGTCATTTATTTTTAGATATCTTTCTCACTCACCATCAGCCATTGTAGCTGGTATATTTATTGAGAGAAATCAGAGATGCCACAGGTAACCGGATAAGAAAAATTGACGTCTTACATAATTTACACATGTGCAATTAATGATTATTTGACAAATTTCTGTTAAGACACAGTTGCATTGGAATTTCAACACTTAGATAATTTGGCCCACAAAGCCTTCCATATTTTACTGCATTTCAGGGACATCTGATATTCATTTTCAAAACGATTTTAAACCTGCGAAATTATATTCATTAAGTGAGACTTGTATTGAATATATTAAAAAGTTATGGTTATCGCCAGCCATTAACTAAATGCGTAAACTTTTCTTTTTTTTCATTTAACTTATTAACCACTTCAATCAAAAGGTTACCAGAAAATATCTCAGCCTTATTTCAGAAGCAATTGTCTTTTAATTTATCTCATCCTTTTCAAATCTAATAAGAATAGCAAATTGAATTTTGACAGTCCCCATTTATTTCTGAGATTAATTCGTTACTGATTCTATCAATTATTGAAATTTTAATTAAATGAGCATTTATTAATTAAATGAACCAAATAGTTTGAATGGTGCCATTTAAATTAAACTCGATCGATGGTTCATCTTTTAGAGAAGGTCCACCAATCTGATTTATATTATATATATAATTGTTGGGTTTTGAATTATTTCAAGTCGGTTCTCTCTGACTCCTAGTGTTCTTTAAATCAAAACAATGAACGACCCAACGTATATTGAAACAACAGGTTCACAATCTATTATCACGCTACAATTACCAATCAAAGTTTTATACGATTCTCTGCTCGGCGTTGATGCTTTGCAAACAAACAATATTCACCTTTTGATCCTTTAGTTCTGTTGACTCTCGTTTTCCTCGGTTTCTGTTTGGTTTGATCCCTTTTCGCCTTTCCGTATTCTTAATTCTATTTCTTCTTTTCCCTACTTCCCTAATTCGTTTACCACTTTTCCTACAGTCTAATTCTTCGAACCCTAGCTGAGGCAGAATGCCGATTTTCTCTGATTTTCCCTTTGCTTATATACTCCTCGAAATCAGGATGACAAATGGTTATTGCCGAGCCAATCTTTCGTTTGACATTTTCTCCTACGTGTTTGCTTCGGCTGTCATCCATAATGGTTCAACGAATCCAGATAATTAATGGCCCTACCGGTCTTCCTACGCGCGTTATCTTCTCCTTACTCTTTTCCCATTAGTCATTGTGTCAAGCTAATGGGCCCAAATCTTCCTTTTGTTTGCCTTTCTTCTTGTTTACCCAGCTCGGGTTTCCTTTATCTCTCGGGTTCTCCATTGGCTCGGGTTTCCCATTAGCTCGGGTTTTCCATTAGCCAATTAATTAATTAATTAACGTTTTCTGTTTTCATACGTTTGAATGTTTTTCGACCCTTCCTAACCCTTTTCTGATAAATCCCTAACCATCATCTTGTTGATCATTAGCTAATCTATACCTGTCCCGTTTTTCCCATTCGATTTCGATGATTTTTCCATTTATTGATTTTTCTCGGATTTCCGTATTCTCGCCTTTCGTAATTGCTTTTTGCCTTTTCTATTACTGTTTCCGTCACACTTTCCTTTACTATTGATTCTGTGCCCGATCCCGCTTTTATTTGCCTTTTTTCCTCGCTTACTTTCCATTTGAATTATTATCCTAAATTTTATTTAAATTTTTAATTTTAATTTACAGACCTCAACATAATCATTATTTATAGTATTATATTCTTCGTCACTGATTATCATGACTAATAATAATTTCATCGTCAATGATCTCAATGACTTCAGTTTTAATAATTTTAGTTGATTTGTAAGTTTCCCTATTTTCAGCTTTGTTTCTGAATATAACGGCTCCCGCGATCGTGTGAGTTCCGCCACAGAGTTCAATGATCTTCTGTGTCCGTTCCCAGATCGTAATCTTGAGATCTTGAATGATCCCCTGATTTTCAATTCGAGCCTTCAAAACAAAATAAAACTGCCTAGATTTCCCGAGGATTCCTGAATCTAAAATCATAAATATATATCTCTAAAGTTATTATGAATGTTTTAAATTTACATAGCCAATATATTAATTCCTCTCCAAACTCCGTTCCATGTTCCTATCGATATGCTTTATTTTTGTTGTTGATTTTAATTTCATCACTGATCCACTTATCTGGCCTTCACCTTTGTCTTCTCTAATTATGTGTATTCCTGTATTTTTAGTTGAGTGAATCTATGACTCGATTCCACTTTCCGGTGAGAATTTCCGACGTGAAACGAAGTTTCAAGTCTTACCTACTGACCTCGCTCGAACTTCTTTCACCTGACCACCAAGAGTAGATCCAACCAAATCCGGGTATCTGTTGGTAAATTTCTATCTTGCCACGTGTGATATGATTCGATATAATTAATAACAAATGAAAGAAATTATTATCATCTTATATTATTATTATGAATATTTGTGAATATCAAAAAACATCGATATCTTTATTGATTTATAGTTAATTTTTTTATAAATACAATTTTAATTAGTCATTAGATGAAATTTGTTTAAAGATAAAAACAATAAAAAGAAACCGTCTGATTTCGTAACTATCATCGCATTTGCGTTGAAATGCCATTATTCGTAAACTAGTCTCGGAATGATAACTTGCCCTCTCCGGTAGCTCTTCTAGAATACATATCGAATTTCCAACGTCTCATTATCACATAATACAACCCAATACATCACTGAAACTGAAATATTTATTAGTTATAATATACAACCATGAACTTTGGAATCTTTTGTCAATAATGGATCTTCATCTTAGGTCTTATCTGTCTTATTCATCTATATTACTAACGCCAATAAAAGGTATTCATTAGCTTCAAAGATGAGACATGAGTAAACAATTTATTAAAATGGCTATAGAAATTTCATATTAATTGAAAATAATTTGCGAACATGAACACAAATATGATAAGTATTCGTGAAACCTTACTAAGATCTCGCTAGTGCTTCTGCAATGATTTAAAATTCGAGTAATTTCCTCCTCTCGAACTGATGATCTTTGGTAAAGTCTTTACTGCTCTTCCGTTGATTCCAAAGTAAAATTTGTCGATTGCTTTACTCTGAATCGGCTTCTATATTCCTTGCTTTAATTATTTTCCTTCTTGTTTGTATTGTTCGGAAGTATCACCCTTGCTTTAATTTTAGATTTTTGGAATTAATTGAGTGACGCTTCGACAGTTTTTCTGATAGAGTTTTCCTTTAATCAGCTTCTTCTTGTGTGGTTTCCTGTTAGTTTAATCTAATAGTTGGTAGAGTTGTGGTGTTCTTGTTATTTTGTGAGTGTTTCTTTTATTCCTGGACTCCTTAGTAGGTAGTTAGTAGCTCCCCGCAGCAACCTCCCCCCTAGAAAGAAATTGCTGCAACTAGTTTCTTTTGCTTTTTTGATTACATAATTGTTGCAGGGAGCTACTCATATTTTTTTTCAATACAAATAAAAGTTCTATAGAAAAACGGTAAAAAAAATCAAATTTTATTTCAAAAAACAGACTGCCGGTTAGGGCTGAAGGGGAGAAATTCTCAACCCTTAGGATTCCAAATTTCTTATTCTATTCAACTATGAACGACAAGCCGGGACTCAATCTTTAGAATTTGGTTTCGCATAGGTTTCGATCCATTAGGTAAGTAATAGGATAAACATGGCAAGCCATGGCCTTTGGGATTTTTCAGCTTTAGTTATAGGGGATATCATCATAGGTCCTTGTTAACATAGGGCATCAGTTTCATAAGGACATCAGCAGAGTCATCAGTATCATCTTGGTAGGCTGTATCGTAGAGACGTCGTCAATCTCATCGATTTAGGAATCAATCCATTGATAGGATGGTTTAAGAATTGTCTAGGAATTATTAACATTTTTTGGAGTAGAAAGACTCCCAATGCGAAGTTTATAACGAAAATATTTACTTATTATAATAGTTATAAACAAAGGTGGTTAAGGTGGGTTTTTTTATAATACATATATAAAGCCATAAAAATTATAGACTCATCTTGGGGCAGAATCCCTACAAGGATTCTTAAATTTACCCAAAGAGAGTGAGAGTAAGTATGTACACAAATAAATTATACTTTATCATAATATATAAAAGTAATGATACAGATAATAGATATACATACATACTAGATATACATATAAGATCTACATAATAAATATAGGACATTTTATAGTGAGTATATTGTATTATTACATTGATCTTTGGGTTAGTAATATTATCGGGACGGTGTATTTAAGGTAAATTTAAGTCATTAATTATATTATTATATTTAAATTCAATTATATTCAATCAAATTTAATTGATATATATTATTGACTATATTTTATTGACTTGTTAAGGGATATAGTCGGTTGGATTTAGTGAAGGTTCGGTTAAGATGGTAATATATGATTTTTAAAGGGGTGTTTAAAGGGGTGAGGGATCGATTAAGATGGAAATGTTTTGAAATCTCTTTTTAAATCGACA
Source organism: Schmidtea polychroa (assembly GCA_959609185.1). Taxonomy (NCBI): domain Eukaryota; kingdom Metazoa; phylum Platyhelminthes; order Tricladida; family Dugesiidae; genus Schmidtea; species Schmidtea polychroa. The sequence continues at coordinate 68,860 of CAUHTR010007435.1, read as the reverse complement.
ATGTTCTTATTGGTAAAATATCAAATTTTCAAGGGAAATAGTCAATATTTGGCTATGAATTAATAATAGTTCCTGTGAAATTATATCGTTTTAGAGGTTTATTAGGTTGTGATGAATGTTATTGCACAGTAATTTAGATTTGTTTTATTAAGTCGTTTAGGGTGTTTATTTACTTGGTTTTGACAATGAAATATTTGAAATCTTTAGAATTAATTGGGATTGATATCAAAAGTTATTGCTTTAAATTATTTTATCTTTATTTAACATGTTATAAACGAGTATTCATTGTGGGGATATCGACGACAAAACTTGAAAAATATTGACTTAAAAGTTGGACATCGACAACAACTAAAGAAAATTGATCTTTATTGAAGGAAATTTATGATTTTTATTAGATTTCTAGAAATTAAGTCGGTTGAATATCAGTTAAGGTTAAAATATATTGAAGGAATATAGAGATTTTATCGAGTGGATAAATCTTTCAATGATATTTTGCTAAATTACCTTTGCTAAATATTATTATTTTAAGTGACTAAATTAACCAATATTCATAAATTTATTGACTCAAACAGAGATAGAAATATACTCCAAATGATAAAGAATTTCTATCAAAATTATCAATAAATTGCTGAATGTGTTTATTAATGACATTGTATTTCTCACGAAGTTATATAAATTATATTAACTATTGTAACGAACATTAGATGAATAAATTACCTTTTGCTAAATATTATTTTAAATGACAAAAAATGACAAAGTTAACCAATAAATTAGTCGCTCGAAATAAGAATTCGGTAAGTTACATTTAAAATATTCTAATTAGTCACAAATTTCTGATAAATATGACCATCCATTTCTCACTAAATTACCTAAGAATTTTTCACTGATATACATGTGCCTTATTTAGTAATTAATATACCCTTGCGACATGTTGAATGCGAGTAGTAACCTTGTAACCAATAACCATAGGGGAGATAAAATATCTTGTCGGATAAATTCGGAGTATATATTCACCACGCGCGTTAATATATTTAAAATGAGTTATCAAATAATAAAATCCATTGACCGGAACTCGTAATAATCAACTTTGAGTTATCGAACCATTATTTTTAAAGTCGGTTTGACTTACATAATTTTTATAACATTTTTCAATTCTTAAATATTGTTGAATTATTTATTGCTTCTTTCATATACAGACACACACACTTTCAGAGCAAAATACATATTTTTTCATAAAATTAAACTAAATAAGATGCATTTTTTTAAATATTTTTGATTTTGCCCTTATTTATTACCCTTTACAACCATTTACGCACAAAATCACTATAGATCTCGATTAGAAAAGTTTTTTTTCTACCCTTAAGGTGTGTAATACAAAGATATGAACAATGCAAATAATATTTGAACAATGACATGCAATACAAGTGCATGACTATCACGTAGACTTTCAAATGATATATAACTTGTGTGTGTGTGTGTGCGTAAAACTTTCCATTATTTATTGCCTCTTATCAATGTTTTCATATACAGACACACACATAGATTATCAGAGTTCGATGAGACATGAAATGGGAAAATGCGCAAACCTGAGGAAGTAGAATAAAGTGAAAAGTTATCGAAATTGAAGCTGGAAAACGGGAGAAGGGTAGATTAGAGGTTGGTGAAGAAGACAGTGAGCAAGAAGTTGTTAGAAAATGTGTAGAAAGGGTCGTAAAACAGACAAATGTGAAAAAACGTAAAATATTAATTAATTGGCTAATGGGAAACCCGAGCGATGAAGAAAACCCGAGCACGGAAATTTGGAAGGGTAAACAAACGAGGAATTCAGAGGGCAATTATCCAAACAGCCGGATAAACAAAATAAGGGGAATTACGAAGAGGGTCAACAGAAATAGCCAATTAGGGAATGATAACTAAAGAAGTCAAAACCAATTAGGTCAAAAATGGGGCAATTACAACGATTATGGGAGTATATAAGGAAACACAAAATTCAGATAATCGGCGATAGCCTTAGGTAGGGAAGAAGAAACCGACATTAGGAGTTAGAGGAATAGAATAAAAGGAGAAAAAGAATTATAGGAAAAAATGAGAGAGTTAGATAAGGAGTGTCAAAAGGGATTGGATCAGAGAGTGGAACTAAATTTTTTAATCGTACAAGGTTGAGACCTTCCAGAGCGGAGTCTGGTCTGAAATTGTGGTTGACCAACTGTGTAATTAATTGTGAGAGTTGTAAATTTTTTTTAAACAAATATACTTTGGGAGTTTGTGTTTATTGATTTTGGAACACGTGGAGTCAGGGTAACCAACAGTTGATTTTGATATCATAAAACACAACAGCTTTATATTTTATCACGAGGTCAAAATTAGTGTTAATCAAAATCAGGAAGTCAGTTACTGTCTTATTTCTTAGCAAGACATTATACCGTATATGGTCATTTCCACGCGTTATGCGCGTTACAATATAGACAAAAAAAGTGATATAGTTTTGAAAATTTTAAAGATTTTAGGACTTAAAAAACCTTAAGTTCTCAAAAATTCTATGTGTTTTAAAATTAAATTGCAAAATATGCAATTAAGATAATCGATTTCGAAGTATTACATAATAACATGCTGTTACGCGCGTTACATCATTTGGACATAGGATTTTCTTGTGAGTTTTAAGGTGTGGTATTAAAAGTACCTTATGGACTTACATCATGAACTGGATTTTTATGCTTAAAGGATGTTTAGATCATCTGAAAAACACCATGATATTTTCACAGTATCATCATCTTAGAAGAAAATGACGATTTTTTGTGTTACGGGCGTTACACAGATTTTTTGTTACGCGCGTTACTTAAGGTTTGTGTACACATATAGTCCTCTAATTCATTCCATATTGAAGTTGTAGTACAATAATAATGGGAAGTTACTAACTTTCACAACATTCATAAAAGTCAAATAAGTGGATCAATGTTAAACACATAACCTCCACGATGGTTTAAAGTTGGTTGTGGAGACAAAATTGTGCAGTTTTCTTTAGGTTCCCATGAACAATCATCCACATATGGATGTACGTACATCCCGTGATGTCGCCCACGCCTGAGGAATCGAATCTGCAATAAGCGGTCATCTTCTCCAAGCGCAACACCCAAGTACACTTTCGATTTTCCTTTGTCTCCCAAAACAAGACATTTTACCACCGTACCAATCATGGATGTGCTTGGTGGCAACGTTGAGGACATTGGTACTGGAGGCATCGCCACGATTGGTGATGATGAAGGCTGTGACTCCTTGATAGGTGATAATACTAATTGCACCTCTACGATAGGTGACTCCAAGGTTGCTGAGGACATTGGTACTGCAGGCATCGTCCCGATCGGTGATGATGAAGACTGTGGCTCCATGATGGCTGATAATTCGGCTGGTTGAGCCTCCGCGATAGGTGACAATGTTGGCTGAATAAGACTAGTGAACAAGGATGCAGCCGTCTGTAAGGTATGAAAAATGAAACATCCTTGAAGATTATTACAGTATATTATTTTTAACTAAGAAAATGACTTACAATATCAATGTCCAGGTCAAATAATTCAAACAAAGTTGAGTCAACAGGTGGCTTCCTACTGAGTCTATCTCGAGTTACACCCCCATTATCACAGTTCCAGAAATGATCCAGCATTATTTGTGGTACTTTTTTCGCATTTCCAAACACGGTGACTGCATCCACAAACGCTAGTGCATCTTGCATGGTCTCAGCAGTGGATAGTAGCACTTTCATACTAGAACGTGACTGAGCCAATGCCCCAGAAAACTCTGCTGCATTTGTCACCGCATGTACACGTCGACTCAACACAGATCTCCAAACAATACGTTTCGCCATTCCCCCTGAAAAATTACAAGTCTGATCCATAAATTTGCTAGTTGACATATATATACTATATAGTCTTAACATTAACAAACAACTAACCTACGGCATCCACGGGTCCTTTACCGTGAGAAGTGGCAAAAAACGACCACGTCAATCTGTCTAGGTGAAATTGATTACGGAAATTCTCAAGCAATGCAAATGTAAATTTGTTTTTCATTTGTGATGATGGGCCATCACTTAGAATGTGGATTTCAACACACTGGCTGTGTTCAGACAAAAACTCTCGCATAACTTGAACAAAATTTGATGCAACAGTTGTCTTGTCGTGAACAAGACTGTCAGACACAACCACATATGAGCACGGCATCGACTCTCCACTCCACAAACACGCTGTGAACACAGAAACGTGGCTCTGAAGCCAATGCGCTCCTTGTGTTTCGTCTTGGAACGCACAACCATAATTTTCGGCAAAATCAAATTGACAAATGACACGTTGAGGAGTCGCAGTTGACTTTAAATCATTGGCGTGCTTGTTCTGCCACCGTTTTGTGTAATGGTGTTTTAGAAATTGCGGCAAATTCAGAAGAAGGTCCTTGAAAATATTGTATTCGAATAAAAGCAAGTTCAGTTGATGATACCAACGCATTCATTCTTACTTCTAAGGCAGACCCCAGAGACTGTGTAACTTTCCTCTTCACCAACTGGCTGTGGTGCAAAATCTCATTTTCTCTTTTTTCCCAACGACATATTTCCACTTCCATCAAACTTTCATGTTCAGACAGTGCGATTTCTCTGAGACCGTTTCTCAAGCAACATTTTTCGCATTCACCAAAGAAACACTCCTCACGTGAATCCGCGCACACTACCAAATCGGTCCATTTCTCTGAATATGGTGGTATGATCTCAGGAATCATGCAGGATATCGAGTTGACGGTACTGAAAGGTTAATTTATACCCAAGCTTTATGTATATATATATATGCTGCATTGTGCAATGTTCACTTTACACATTACCTGATAAAGTTGTAATGCATTTGACAGACGCACACATTCTGTGGAGTATCCCCTACCACTAGCACATGTGATGGGCGCAATTTTGAAAACTTTGATTTTCCTATCTTCATTGCAGGATACTGTCAGAAACTGCTGGTATGCTTCTGTCAGTGTCATTGTCAGATACCTCTGAAATGTTTGTGTTATAAGCACACGTTATCGTATGTTTCGTTTTTGGTCAATATATAACATTGCAATTAAAATAAATCTACCTTTGGTTTCTCCACCTTGGTTCCATCAGGATTTCTTACAGACACATAATCACGCTTCCCTGGGGCTTGGTATGATACATCATCCTTTATATAGAATGACTGAACACATTCCACAACAGTTTGGCTTATTACATAGGAACCACGGGGATGCTTCTTAGGTTTCATCCCATATTCTGTCTGGATTCGGTGGAAGATGTGCGCACATTTCCTGGGTGAACCAGGAAGAGCTGTCTTCATTGAATGTAGAAACCCTGAATCCATGACCATATGTATAATAATCAAATAACGTTTAATAAAGTTCCGATATTCTGCAAATAAATTAATATCGCATAATACCTGTTAAACGCCCTAGTTTCGGAACTTTGTGAGCCATATGGAGAAGACATGTTTGTGCATGATGGCTCATCGTGAGCAATATTCTTTTTTCTTTGACGGTATGCCGCTACTCTTAACCGTGTCCTGAAGCTTTATTTTATCCCTTTTTAGCTTTCGGTTTTCGTCGAGAATGGTATTCTTTCTTGCGAGCATTCTCCTTTTCTTTATATTCTGGGTGTCGTTCCCGGAACTCCTTTTGCCGTTGTGCATTGGTTTTCGCCATGATCTGAAATTAAATTCCATAAAGGTTCATTCATAATCATTGAGTTAAAAAAACATCTTTGATGAAACTATAAACTATATCAGGCCTAAGTTTAAAAATTATGATGTGTAAGTTTTATAAGATTAATACATAGTGTATAACTGATAACTGATTCCTATTCTTCATCCTAGGTCTATCGCTTCTATAAAGCTATTAGGGTGTGCCACTTTAGGAAATTATTCACTTTAACTGTTTCATCTGATATAGAGAGAAAATACGACAGTAACGCGCATAACGAAAGAGGTAACGCGCATAACGAAAGAGGTAACGCGCGTAACAATGAAAGTAACGGGCGTTACTGAATGTTTTTTGTTCATGACAGGTAAAATATAAAGATTTTACATTCAAGAACAGTATAAAACCGTTTATAAATAAACCGTTTCTATTTTGTAAAAGTTAGGGATGAATGGGGGTTACACATACAATTATATGGAAATTATATAGTGTTTTTGTTATGCGCGTTACAAAATATTTACACACATTTTAAAAGCAAATTACTTTCATTGCGTGCAAATAAAACATATAAACTGATAAAATAAATCATTAACAATGTATATATTTATTAAAAATATTAATTACAGTATTAAAAATGCACGATAAAGTATATTCAAACTTACGGAAATAAAACGCAGTAATGATCATAAAAATATAAACAATTATTGCAACAAATTAAATTACACTTTATCATTAATGCCTTGAACGTTTGTCACAAAATTTCATATTCATATTGTTTTATATATTACTTAATAGAAACAGTCAAAACATATTGTAAAATTAATAGAAATTTTTTCAGTCAGGCTGTCCTGTTTGCATGGAATTGACCATATGCTTTACACTGACAACCAATTTTCTGCTGTTTCACCTATTTGTTTTCATCAATACTTTTCTTAAATCCATTGACAATTGGAATTCTTTATAATTTTTCATATTTTAAATATAAATTTCAGAATTCATATACGAATTTGGATTTATCTGTCCCACCGATTTAAGCTATCACACTGGCTTATTACAAAATAACCAAATGAATTTAGTTCCTAGGACATTATTGTTGGTTTTATTACTAAAACCAATATATATATATATATATATATATATATATATATATATATATATATATATAATATATATATATATATATATATATATATATATATATATATATATATATATATATATATATATAATATATATAAAAGGAAAGTATTCCAAATCAACAGGCACAAAATTAATTAAAATTTACTAAAAATCGAAAATTAATAAGAAACGGGGGAATGGGTATGGTTAAACTCATAATTGAAAGAGAAATTCAGAAAATATAATGAAAATTAATTAATGGGTTCACAGGGAAAGTTATAACGAGAAAGCAAATTAATTAAAGTTAATTAATGCGTAAAGGGAAGTCCTAGTCCATGGGAAACTCGAGAACTGAAGAAGGCGCGGTCGATTAGATAAGGAAGGGATTTCACCCGACGCCAATCTGGGACAAACAAATTAAAGTAATTTGAAAATCCTCAAATTTTTACCTAAGATTACCAAAATAATTGTTTGCAATAATCCTGATTCTGTAGATAATTGCTCTTTCAGAAAAAATATAAAAAGAGAGCATAAAAACAAACAAGCCTCTAGTTAGTCGAAGAAACAAGAGAGACGTTTGGCAAATAAGGCAATCAGCGATCGGAGGACGAAATCCAGTAATTGAAAGTAAAGTTTAATTCTCGTATCAGAAAATATGATTGCCCCTTGGGTTGTCCACCTTAGCGAGCGATATTTATTTAGAAAGGTGCAAATCCAGTGACCAATTGTAATTTTGATTGAAGTTTAATAAAGTTATTCTGTGTTGGGTTTCGATTCATTTGTTTAAATAAGAACACGAGGAGTCAGAGAAAACCGACTAAAATAATAATAACCCAACATTATTAAAACCTCTCAATTTATTAAACGCATCCATCGTATTAGAGTAGAAAATTCTGTGAATGGTGCAATCAAAAGCATGCAAAAGAGATCAACCACTTTGGATACAGGTTAAATCGACACGCTCCGAAACCATTCCAAACACTAAATCTAGTAAATACACATGAATACCAAATCAAACAATATGTGAGCAATATCGAGTTGGCAAATAGAATCTAATCTACTGTTTAAATTTGACTGAGCCATTATTTCTTTTGGTGCTTTGACTGGTGCTTCTGGAAAATGAATCAATAAATTTCCGATTAACAAATTACTGAAAGACTTTTTTTTGATTTTTATTTAATTTTAACATGGCAGCTTCTCTTTTAATTTTTAGTTCTTCTTCTTTTCGAATTTTTTCTATTTCGAGTTTTTTAGTGTCGATTTCTCGTTGATGACGAATAATTGCCAAACGAGCAAGATCTTCTTGTGCTTGAATAGTTAATCCTTGATCATAGAGTTTATGGGATTCTTCAATTTTCTTTTCCTTTTTCAGGATGTTCCTGGAAACATAATCAATTGAACGTTTTTGTAATTTTCCCCATGCATTAATGGACTAGCAACAATTCACGGTTGTTAGAATAACGTGAATTCAAGAAAAATTCAAATACTTGAAAATTTGATTCAAAGGAAAACATTAAATAACTTATGTTGAGAAAATTAATTTGTCAAGATAACATTTACCTTCAAGTCTTGACTGATCAACTTCTGAGATAAACATTTTTAGAAAAATTGTATATAACAAGTGAAAACTAATTGACCTTTATTTATTGACCTTTATATTTACAGCTATCAATTTTTATTTTTAATAATTATCANTTTATTTGTAGTGAAATTTCTAAAGTTAATATTATAATATATATGGTAAATAAATATACATAGTAACAAATTAAATTAAAATTAAATGTCTAATTATCAAATTTTGTACATAGATTTCAAAACATTTATTTTCAATCACCATAAAATAATTCAAATGATGTAAAGCATACTAGATTTTTGTCATTAAATTATTAAAAATAATGATAAGACTTGTGCCAGAAAATTGTGTCTTATAAAAAAATTCTTGATCTATAGTTGTAATGAAAATAAATGAAATTTTTAAAGAAAACAAGATGAACAAAAAAGTATTGAATTTTATTGAAAAAATGATACCGAATTGATAAAAATATGGGATAGTTAAAATAATATCTATTGATTTAAGCTTATGTTAGGATTTAATAGGTAAATTATTAGATTATATATTTAGTTGTCGAATACGTTGATTACACAACGATTTTTTAATTTCAAAGATTTTTTAACATTCGATGCAAAAAATTCAATTATTATTAGATTTTTTTATTAAATCACTGATTCTCAACTGAGGATCATGTAACATCAAGATGATCACGAAATGAAAATACAGAAAAGATTATCTGAAAAAAATGAAAACAGATCAAAAGCAATTATGAAATGAATGATTGTTAAAAACCTTTTTTGTTAACTGCAATCCTAATCCTATTTTTTAATATGACTTTTAAATTTGTTCATATGCGGCTCAGCATTAGACATACACAAAAGCGAGTAATGATACCATTCCTATATTTAGTTTGAACGTTGCCATAGACAAATAAAAGCCTTTTTCATATAGGTAAAACTTGACGAAAATGATTATTACTTTCAAGGTTCTGTAACTAAAATTTTTCATTTATCTCAACAGGAAAGATAAAACTTACTATATTTTTAATTTATGCTAATTCGTATTTACATTTATCCGAGAGATAATATTTAGAAAAATGTTATCATAATTAATATATAACGGTCCAGAAATGAAAAAAGGTTCAATTGAAAGGAACAATCATCACAACAATAACAAATGTAAATAAAAGACGATAAACAGATATCCAAAATATCTTCTGCTCCATGAACAATCACTTTTATTGTCATTTCAATATGTAAAAAATACTTATTTGATGAATTAAGACTAAAACTGGTAAATTGAATAAGATAAATTGTTATTATTATTCCTAAACTAATTACTTAGCTAAAATACATATTTTTGCAGCACTCATTAAATTGAAAATAAATATTAAAATGCTTGTCAATTATTATTGTTCCTCTATATCCAATCATATTTATAAATTACGATTTAATTTTTTTTTATTTTTAAGTTTTTATTAATTTTATAATACTAAAAAATTTATTTCAAATATTAATTTTATATATCACGTTGTGGTATTTTCAAATTTTTATTTGTTATATATAAATTATTCATTTGTGCAATGTAATGTAATTGTCGATGTATAGCACGTTTCAATGTGTCTATTTCTATACAGTTCTTGATTTAAAAGTCGTTCCATTTTTTTCTTAACCAATCTGGTCAATGTACATTATACTAGTACTCTTTTGATCGAACCAAAACTCCCATTCCTTATAAAGAACTTTTGCAGTGTGACCGGTCTCTGATGCCACGATTCTCATATTCACAAAGACAAATGCATCATTAATTATAGCAACTTGGTATAGAAAAGAGCATAAATTTCTCTTTTCATCAACATATCTTTTTATCCTTCATCAATCCACGAAAGCCTTTCAAAACTCTGTTGTATAAATCCTTTGATCAAATGTTAACCAAAAGTCTATGACAGCGTTTCCCAAAGTTTTTTCACCGCGGCACACTTTTTGATTTCAAATTTTTGACGGAACTTTATTTACAAAAATCTTAGAATTTTAATATCGGGAATATTAATATGACCTATAGTATTACAGATGTTGGGCTAGAAAGCAAAATAATAATTTAAAAACATAAGAGGGAAACAATAAGAAATAAAATAAATTAGGAAACCAAGCGAAAATAAATTAAAAAAGATAGACAATAAACAATAGGAATAAATAATAAAAAAATTAAACCAAAGAGAATTAAAACAAAAAATAAAAAAATGAAAATTAAGATATTAGAAACCGAAAAAATAGTAAAATAATAGAAATTAAATAATAAATAAGAAAATAAATAAAAAATAAAGAAAACAGTAAGGAAAACACCAAGAAAACTAGAAAAACAAAGAAAACGAATTAAATTAAAAAATTACGCCGCACTCAATTCTGATTGGCTCGCATAAACACAAAAATTAGTATATAAGGAAACACTAAAATAGAATTTTCAGTGTTAATCAAAAATTCATTAGGTAAGCACATCAAACCTACATTCACACGCAGTGGTTAATCAAAATTCTTAAGGTACTTCGCAACTACTATACCGGACTAACTCAAGGATCAGTTAGACAAATCACTCGGAGAACCATTCAAATTTGTACGAAGTAAAAATGTTATTTATTGTAACCCTTTTATTAAGCTAGTAATGATAATAATAACTTTACTTAGATAAATTGTTAGCAGTTTTTCCTGTTCACCAATAAATCTTAAATTTTGTAATTCATTCTATTTAGATTTTATTGAACATTATGAAATTTAACTATTATAAATTGTACAATATGCGATTTAATTCTGATGTCAAACGACACTGAGGTTCAACTGGCCACAGCTTGAGGGACACGGGTGGTTCCTCTCGCCAGAAGACAATTTATTCCCCGTCCCACCACCTCTCAAGTATCTCGATGGTGAAACCATTGAACCAGGCCAGCTTAAGCCACCCGAGTATTTCTCAGCCGACAATTCCAGCCGAAGTCGTCTGTACCGGCACAAGTCGCGCTGAACCCACTTTTCCGGAGGTGAAGAAGATCAAGAAGCGTCGCCAGCCATCTAGGGCAGAGCGTACTAAAAGAAGAAGGGCCCTCCAGGCCGAAAGGGAAGCGGACCTGATCGCCTCTGTTCAACCGCCAGTTCAAGTACCTCCGGTAGAATCCCCCTTGCACTCTCTTTCTATCTTCCGGGTAGTCCCGCCCGTCGATTCTTCATGGGAGGAAAATGCCAAAGACTTTTTCGATCTCGATGAGATCTTTGCTGGAGCTTCTCCAAGCACTCTGTGATTAAATCTGCGTTGTTTTACAAAATGGTAGCACCTATCAATGTACTTTTCATGTAATAATTCGTTAATATATTTTTCTTCCTTGTGACTTGTCAAATGAAATGATTTTGAATGCTGGAGTACGATGAATGGTTAATTTGGGGGTTAGATAACGAGTGATGGAATTAAAGTGTGGAAGAGATGTGGTAAGGCTGGACTCAGGAAGGATAGAGATCCTAGTAACGTGGAAAATATTACTGTTGAATGCTANCTTTTCGATGTTTTATAGGAACAATAATTAATAAATTTTCATTCTGCACACACTTTAACAAAGCATCATGAACAATTTATTTATGCTTTTCTTCGGCGATTGACCACCTGATTAATTTACTAGCTAAATCTCTGTGCTTCATTAGCCATTGTAACGTATTCTGATCCGTAAAGACGACAAACAGCTTATATAGAGAATTTCTATTTTTATGATGTTTTGATTGAAATTAAACAAATAATCAATTTTATTATTAAAATAATGAGTAAGTTTAATATCATCTCTTTGAATTTTAGATTGATCTTTGTTATCAAGAGTAGGTAGATAGTAGCCCACTGCAACAATTACCCACGATTTTATTACGCAATTGTTCCACACTATAGTCTCGATGGTCCTGGGATTTTCAATACAAAATTTTTTTTTTTCTATACAAAAACGATGGTCCTGGGATTTTCAATACAAAAAATTTTTTTTCAATACAAAAATCCGACTATCAATAAAAAAGCCAAGGATTTATCACACTATAGTGAGGGGGTCTCGATGGTCCTAGGATTTTCAATACAAAAAAATTTTTTCTATACAAAAACGTTGGTCCTGGGATTTTCAATACAAATTTTTTTTTCTATACAAAAATCTGACTACCAATAAAAAAGCATGGAATTTTCAGACTATAGTGAGGGGGTCTCGATGGTCCACGGATTTTCAATACAAAAAATTTTTTTCTATACAAAAATCCGACTATCAATAAAAAAGCCAAGGATTTATCACACTATAGTGAGAGGGTCTCGATGGTCCTGGGATTTTCAATACAATAAATTTTTTTCAATACAAAAATCCGACTACCACTAAAAAAGCATGGTAATTTAAGGTCTCAGGATATTTTCAATACAAAAATCCGACTACCACTAAAAAAGCATGGAATTTTCACACTATAGTGAGGGGGGGTCTCGGTGGTCCTGGGATTTTCAATACAAAAAAAATTTTTTCAATACAAAAACGATGGTCCTGGGATTTTCAATACAAAAAGACAGTCTTCAATAAAAAGCATGGTAATTAAGGTCTCAGGATATTTTCAATACAAAAACCCGACTACCACTAAAAAAGCATGGATTTTTCTAGGTCAATTCAGGTGGGTCTCCTTGGTCCTGAGAATTTCAATAGAAAAAGGTGGTCTACACTAAAAAAAGAGTGGCAATTTAAGGTCTCAGGATATTTTCAATACAAAAATCCGATTATCAATAAAAAAGCATGGATTTTCTAGGCCAATTAATGCGGGTCTCCTTTGGTCCTGAGAAAAGGTGGTCTACACTAAAAAAACGTGGTAAATTTTTTCAATTAAAGTAAATAATGGTTCTAAAAATTAAATTAAAGTAAATAATGGTCCAAATTTTTCAATTACATTAAATTATGGTTCTAAAAAATTAAATTACAGTAAATTATGGTTCTTAAAAATTAAATTACAGTAAATAATGGTCCAAATTTTTCAATTACAGTTAATTATGGTCCAAATTTTTGAATTAAAGTAAATTAAGGTTCAAATTTTTCAATTAAAGTAAATTATGGTCCAAATTTTTGAATTAAAGTAAATAATGGTCCAAATTTTTGAATTAAAGTAAATTATGGTTCAAATTTTTAAATTAAAGTAATGAATGGGCTCAAATAACTAAATTAAGGTTCTAAAAAATTTAATTAAAGTTAATTAAGATCCAAATTTTAAAATTAAGTAATCAATGGTCAAAAATTTTAAATTAAAGTTAAATAAGTAAATTAAAGTAATAATTTTTAAATAAGTAATGTAATAAGTAAATTAAAGTAAGATTTTAAAATTTATTAACAAAAAGTTGAAATAATAGAAGGTGTTTGAGAATTGAAATTTTTTAATGAAAATTTTATGAAATAATTTTTTAAGTAATTTTTAATAGAAATTTTTATGAATAATTTTTAAGTAATTTTTAATGGAAATTTTTATGAAATATTTTTCAATGATAATTTTAGATGAAATTTTTAAGATAATTTTTAATGAAAATTTCTATGAATATTTTTCAAAGACAAATTTTAATAATAATTCACAACAAAACCAACAACTTAGTACCAACAACCAGTAACTTATGAACATGTATTAACAATCAGATACCTACAACTAGTTACTAACAACCTGCTACCAAGTACTTACAATCAGTTACCTGCTACCAAATACTTCAACATGATACCACGTACTAAATAACTCTCAAACAACCAGATACTTACAACCAATTACCAGATACCAAGTACCTACAACTAGTTACTAACAACTAGTTACCTGATACTAAGTACCTACAACCATCTAACAAGTACTAACAACCAAAACAAGCAACCAACTAGGTACCAAGTACTAACAACCGACAACAACCAGCTAACAACTAACTACAACCTACCAAATACATACAACCACATACTAACAACTAGTTACCAGATACCAACTACTCACAGCCGTCAACAACCAGGTACTAAGGCATTATTAACCAACTACTAAGTACCAACAACAACTAACTACCAACTACTAAGTACCTACAACCACCTTCCTATTAACTAGCTACAACCACCTACCAACTAGCTTACCAACTACCCATTAACTAGTTACAACCAGCTAACTAGGTACTAGATACCAAGTACTAACAACCAGTTACCTGCTACTAAGTACCAACAACCACCTACCAAGTACATACAACCAACATCAACCAGGTACTAAGCATTAATTACCAACTACTAAGTACCTACAATCACCTACCCATTAACTAGTTACTAAGTACTATCAACCAACTAGGTACTAGATACCAAGTACTAACAACCAACAACAACCAGGTACTAATCATTAATTACCAATTACTAAGTACCTACAACCATCTACCAAGTACATACAACCAAGTACTAAGCATTATTAACCAACTACTAAGTACCTACAACCGACTAGCTACCACCTACCAAGTACCACCAACAACGAGATACCTACAACTAGATACTAACAACTAGTTACCAGATACCTACTACTCACAGCCGTCAACAACCAGGTACTAAGCATCATCAACCAAGTAATAACAACTAGATACCTAGTACTTACAACCAGATGACCACATGAAATTATTGGTTAAATAAGTAAATTAATGTCTAATTTTTAAATTAAGTAATCAATGGTCTAAAATATTAAAGTTAAAGTTAATTTAAGATGAAGATTTTCTGGGATTTCCAATGTTAATTTTAGATGCAAATCTTCGTCAATTAATCAATGACCACATGAAATTATTAGTTAAATATGAAAATAAGGGTTATAATTAGTTGTTTAGTAAATTATGGTGTAAAATTAAGAAATAAAGAATAATTAGGTAAATTAAGGATAAATTAAGGAAAATTAAGGTTCAAAATTTAAAATTAAGTAACCAATGGTTCAAATTTTAAATTAAAGCTAAATAAGTAAATTAAAGTAAGATTTTTAAATTTATTATCAAAAGATTGAATAACCACCAACTTTTTTGAGAAATGTAATTTTTAATGAAAATTTAAATGGAAATTTTTTTTAAGTTAATTTTAAATGTAAAATTTTTTAAGTTAATTTTTTAATGGAAATTTTAATGGAATAATAATAATAATAATAATAATAATAATAATAATAATAATTATAATAATAATAATAATAATAATAATAATAATAATAATAATAATAAAAATAATAATAATAATAAAAAATAATAATAATAATTCAACAGTTACCAACAAGTGGTTACTGATTATTTTTAACTAGGTGCTAACAAATATATATATATATATATATATATATATATATTATTTTCTTTTATGATAATTGTTTTTGAAATACATAATGCAAATTAAAACATTTTAGTAATAATTTGCTATTATTTTAGAATTTATTTTAGTCAAAAATTAAAAAAAAATGACCTATTCCATATTTCTTAATCAAATACCATTCACAGCTTGTTACGTAATAAAATAGACACGGCTTGTTATGTAATAAACTAGTTTAAATTATATATCCTTCTCATTGATATTCCTCCGATTCTCAATATTCCATTAATTAATCACTTATATTCCCGGATTTTCCACTATTTAATCATTTGTATCCCATTGATTTTCCATTAATTATAACCCCCATCCTCGATATTTAATCAATTATATTCCGCCGATTTTGATTAATTTTCACCTAAAACATCTCCACAAATATTTCTTTTAAAAGTTTTTTTTTTATGAATTTTATGAAATAATTTTAAATAAATTCAATTAATATATTTCCATTCTTATCAACCTTTTTTCTTATCTATGCCCATTAATAAATTATTCTACCAATTATTTTCATCCATTTGAATTTATCATCGAGTAATGAATAATTTTCTCACTTTAATGATTCTTACCACCTTCATAGTTTTATCTAAGTTTAAAGAATATTTCTCTTTTCATTGCTTACCACATTAGAATTTTTATCGAAATTTATGATAATTTTACTGATTCAATGATAAATTTGAATGAGTTAATTAATATATACTCTGAGTTTATCCGAAAAAATATTCTGTCCCCCTATGGGTATTGCTCACAAGGGTACTACTCACATTCAACATGTCGTAAGTGTATTAGTCGTAAAGGTATTTAATGCTTTTATTAAATAATTATTTAGACAAATTTGAGGTTTAAGGCATTGATAATTTTTAGAGTTGATGGTTTTATTCAAGTAAATTTCTATCATTTTCATGAATTTCCATCATTTTTTGTGAATTTCTAATATTTCCATGAATTTCCGTAATTTTTCGTGGATATCTATCATTTTCATAAATTTCTATTATTTTTGTGAATTTTTATCATTTTTGTGAATTTCCATTATTTTTGTGAATTTCTGTAATTTAATGCTAATTCTAAGGTAAATTTAATTAATTTCTTGATAATTGAATGTATTTTTATTGATTGGTTTTTTAATTTTAAATAAAATTTATTTTCAATGTTAATAATTAGAGTTTTTACAATAATCAAGTGGATAAATTTTTATGAGGATATTGAATAATTTTCTAAGAATTTCATGTTGACTGATAAATTTAATTGATAAATTTAATTAATTTCTTGATAATTAGTTGTATTTTATTGAATAGTTTTTAAATAAAAATTAATTTCATTGACAATTAGGTTAATAATTAAGTGATTTTTGATGACTTTGTAATGCATTTGAATAAATAATTTTTCAATAATTTTCTAAGAATATTTACACATTGATGCACTTTTAAAAACATAAGCTAAGAAACCAGTTAACTTTATCAATGACTTTAAATTTACTTGAAAATGATTGTAGGATATACAGAAATTTAGTTTGCTGTTATTGCTTGAAAATGATTGGTTGAATCGATGAAGAATTATAATCAAACAATATATATCATCTCCAGTATTTGATGGTAAATATTTGTAGAAAATTTTAGTGAATTTTGATCTTTTAGTGGGCTCTTATTATTTAGCTTCTAAATTATTTCAATGGAAGAATGCCTGGTGTCTTTAACAGTTAATTAAAAGTCATATTTTTTTGAAGAATTCTCTAAGGATTTTAAGAGGATTGAGTGAATTAAAGGAGGATTCAAGTGGATAGAATTGAAGGATATATTCGGTTAGATGTTTAAAAGGGTAGAGAGATCGGTTAAGATGGGATATTGTCGGTTAGATTTAATGAGAAATCGGTTAAGATGGGAAAATATGATCTTTTGAGGGGATATAGTTGGTTAAATTTAATGAGAGATCGGATGTAGGAATATATCATTGTAAAGGAGATATAGTCGGTTAAATTTAATGAAGGATGGGTTAAGATGGGAATATATGATTTCTTTAATGGTGATGTTGGTAAAATATCAATGTTTTAAGGGAAATTGCAATACATTAGTTATGAATCAATAATAATTATATTGTTTTATTAGGTTGTGATTAATGCACAGTAAATTAATTTAGATTTATGTTTTAGAACAATGTTTTATTAAGTAGGGATAATGATCTATTTACTTGGTTTTGACAATGAAAACTTTACAGATAATTGGGATTGATATCAACTTTAAATTATTTTTTATCTTTATTTAGACGAACAACGACAAAAGTTGGAAATATTGATTTAAAACGTCGACTAAAGAAAATTGATCTTTATTGGGAGAAATCTATCGGGTGATTTTAATTAGTAATTAAATCGGATGGATATCGGTAAAAATGATCATTTGAAGAAATATGGATAAATTTAATCTTTCTATGCAACTACTCAGTTATATTGTACAGTCAAATTTCAAGCAATATTTATTTTAAATTTCGAGTACAGTGATTAACAAAAATTTAATTATAACCGGTTTTATCATTAGATTTTATAAATTATTTAGAGTTAATGATTTTACCTGTTTTATAGGGAAATATTTGTGATAATACGAATTAAAGTTAGAATTATAGTCATTTAAAGGGGATTTTAAGGAATCTTATTAGTCTGAGGTAAATATATAACCTTTTAAGGATATTTATCGATAAAATACTAATCTTTAAAGATAGAGTTATTTTTGGGAAATTTGATGCTTTTTAGATGATTTTATTGAATTATTTGTAATAATATGAATTAAGGATAGAAATATAGTCATTTAAGGGGATTTTAAGGAATCTTGTTAGTTTGAGGTGAATATATGATCTTTAACAAGTACTTATCGATAAGATACTAATCTTTAAACATAGAGATATTTCAGGGAAATTTGATGCTTTTTAGATGTTTTTATTAGAGAATTCGCTTGAATATACCAATTATTGTTATTTAAATGAATTTACTGGTTTGTTAGTTTTCTAGTCTCTTTTGAAATTTAATGATAATTATTGTTATTGTAGATTGCTGACTTTGATAATTGTAATGAATTTATACTGATTTTTTGAATATATTGAGAAATCAGTCAATCAATTTGAGTACATGTATTACTTTAAAAAAAAATAATTAAAATTAATTTTATTTCAAATAATTTATTCAATCTAAATCAATTATCTACTAGATCTTATTTTAAAATTTTTATTAATTTATTATCTTAGTTGATTCATATTAACTTGAATGATTAGTATTTTTATTTACTATCCAGTATCTTACAAATCTTGCAAATCTTGATTCAAATTTAATGTTCTTTCTTGTCTATTAATTATATTTTTTATTTAGTATATTTTGAATAATTTAAATTTTTACAATAATTTAATCAATTTTTACCTAGAGTTCAATTAATTTTCCATCTAATTTTTCAAGTGATGAGTATTTGCTTTTAAAGATCAATTTGTTAGTACATAGTTGTTGGTTGTAAGTAGTTGGTTGACTTTTTAGATTTTGATAAGAAGATAGTGTATGCGATGAAGAATATTTTGTATTTAATTGCTATTATTTTTATGTGTTGTTAGTTGATTGTTGGTACTTGGTATCTTGTATTTGGTAGCTGGTACAGTGTTGTTATATAGTTGTAGGTTGATAATGCTTAGTAGCTGGTTGTTGTGGGTTGTAAGTGTTTAGTATTTAGTTGTTTGAGACCTGGTTGTTAGTACTTAGTTGTTAGTACATGGGTAGGTGGTGGTTGAGTGTTACCAATACCCTTACGACTAGCACCTTTACGACTAATACCCTTACGACCAGTACCCTTACGACCTGTACCCTTAGGGGGTCAAAACATCCTGTCGGATAAACTCAGAGTATATATAATAAAACTGATCAACAATAAGTATTTATTGAATGTGATTTTTACTTTGCAATAATAAGTCAGTAGTAATCAATTAAAGAAAAATGTTTTGTAAATTAGAATTCATTAGTCCTTCATTGTAATTTAAATTATTTCGAATTTCACGTGGTGTTTTAAAGTGATTGAGTTGTGGTATACAATTCATAAAATACAATAAAGAATATTTAGTTGATTGTAAGTAGTTAGTTGTAAGTATGTGGTTGTTTGAGAGTTAGTTAGTACTTGGGATCATGTTGAAAGTATTTATTTGTTAGCACCTAGTTAAAAATAATCAGTAACCACTTGTTGGTAACTGTTAAATTATTATTATTATTTTTTATTATTATTATTATTTTTATTATTATTATTATTATTATTATTATTATTATTATTCCATTTAAATTTTAAAATCTTACTTTAATTTACTTATTTAAAATTTTTTACCATTGATTACTTAATTTAAAAATTATTACTTTAATTTACTTATTTAGCTTTAATTTTAAATTTTGAACCATTGTTTTCTTTAATTTAAAATTTTGAACCTTAATTTACTTATTTAAAATTTTTAACTTTAATTTACTTATCCTTAATTTACCTAATTATTCTTTATTTCTTAATTTTACACCATAATTTACTTAACAACTAAATATAATCCTTATTTTCATATTTAACCAATAATTTCATGTGGTCATTGATTAATTGACGAAGATTTGCATCTACAATTAACATTGGAAATCCCAGAAAATCTTCATCTTAAATTGACTTTAACTTTAATATTTTAGATCATTGATTAGTTAATTTAAAAATTAAACATTATTTACCTATTTAACTAATAATTTCACGTGGTCATCTGGTTGTTAGTACTTGGTTGATAATGTTTAGTACCTGGTTGATGTTGGTTGTAAGTACTTGGTAGGTGGTAGCTAGTTGGTTGTAGGTACTTGGTTGATAATGCTTAGTACCTGGTTGTTGTGGGTTGTAAGTACTTGGTATCTAGTACCTAGTTGGTTGTAGGTACTTAGTAGCAGGTAACTGGTTGCTAGTAACTAGTTGTAGGTTGTAGGTGGTTGGTAATGCTTAGTACATGGTTGTTGTTGGTTGTGAGTACTCGGTATCTGGTACCTAGTTGGTTGCTATCAGGTAACTGGTTGTTAGTAACTAGTTGTAAGTATTTGGTATCAGGTAACTGGTTGGTTGGTTGTTTTTGGTTGTTAGTATCTAGTTGTAGGTATCAGGTAACTAGTTGTTAGTAACTAGTTGTAGGTTGTAGGTGGTTGGTAATGCTTAGTAGCTGGTTGTTGTTGGTTGTGAGTACTCGGTATCTGGTACCTAGTTGGTTGGTTGTTGTTGGTTGTGAGTACTCGGTATCTGGTACCTAGTTGGTTGGTTGTTGTTGGTTGAATGTACTTGGTAACAGGTAACTGGTTGTTAGTAACTAGTTGTAGGTTGTAAGTGTTTGGTATTTAGTTGACAGTGCTTAGTACTTGGTTGTTGTTGGTTGTTGGTACTTGGTAGGTGGTAGCTAGTTGTTAGCTGGTTGTTGTTGGTTGAATGTACTTGGTAGGTGGTAGCTAGTTGGTAGGTGGTTGTAGCTAGTTAATAGGTAGGTGGTTGTAGGTACTTAGTAGTTGGTAGTTAGTTGTTGTTGGTACTTAGTAGTTGGTCAATAATGCTTAGTACCTGGTTGTTGACGGCTGTGAGTAGTTGGTATCTGGTAACTAGTTGTTAGTATGTGGTTGTAGGTACTTGGTAGGTGGTAGTTAGTTGTTAGCTGGTTGTTGTCGGTTGTTAGTACTTGGTACCTAGTTGGTTGCTTGTTTTTGGTTGTTAGTACTTGTTAGATGGTTGTAGGTACTTAGTATCAGGTAACTAGTTGTTAGTAACTAGTTGTAGGTACTTGGTATCTGGTAATTGGTTGTAAGTATCTGGTTGTTTGAGAGTTATTTAGTACGTGGTATCATGTTGAAAGTATTTGGTAGCAGGTAACTGATTGTAAGTACTTGGTAGCAGGTTGTTAGTAACTAGTTGTAGGTATCTGATTGTTAATACATGTTCATAAGTTACTGGTTGTTGGTACTAAGTTGTTGGTTTGTTGTTGAATTATTATTAAAATTTGTCTTTGAAAAATATTTCATAGAAATTTTCATTAAAATTATCTTAAAAATTTCCATCTAAAATTATCATTGAAAAATATTTCATAAAAATTTCCATTAAAAATTAACTTAAAAAATTATTCCATAAAAATTTCTATTAAAAATTACTTAAAAAATTATTTCATAAAAATTTTCATTAAAAAATTTCAATTCTCAAACACCTTCTATTATTTCAACTTTTTGTTAATAAATTTTAAAATCTTACTTTAATTTACTTATTACATTACTTATTTAAAAATTATTACTTTAATTTACTTATTTAACTTTAATTTAAAATTTTTGACCATTGATTACTTAATTTTAAAATTTGGACCTTAATTAACTTTAATTGAAAAATTTGGACCATTATTTACTTTAATTGAAAAATTTGAACCTTAATTTACTTTAATTTAATTTTTTAGAACCATAATTAACTGTAATTGAAAAATTTGGACCATTATTTACTGTAATTTAATTTTTAAGAACCATAATTTACTGTAATTTAATTTTTTAGAACCATAATTTACTGTAATTCAATTTTTAGAACCATTATTTACTGTAATTCAAAAATTTGGACCATTATTTACTGTAATTCAAAAATTTGGACCATAATTTACTTTAATTGAAAAAATTGAACCTTAATTTACTTTAATTTAATTTTTTTAGAACCATAATTAACTGTAATTGAAAAATTTGGACCATTATTTACTGTAATTTAATTTTTAAGAACCATAATTTACTGTAATTTAATTTTTTAGAACCATTATTTACTGTAATTCAAAAATTTGGACCATTATTTACTGTAATTCAAAAATTTGAACCTTAATTTACTTTAATTTAATTTTTTAGAACCATAATTAACTGTAATTGAAAAATTTGGACCATTATTTACTGTAATTTAATTTTTAGAACCATTATTTACTGTAATTCAAAAATTTGGACCATTATTTACTGTAATTCAAAAATTTGAACCACAATTTACTGTAATTTAATTTTTAGACCCATTATTTACTTTATTTTAAAAATTTACCACTCTTTTTTAGTGTAGACCGCCTTTTTCTATTGAAATTCTCAGGACCAAGGAGACCCACCTGAATTGGCCTAGAAAAATCCATGCTTTTTTATTGAGACCACCTTTTTGTATTGAAAAAATTTTTTTTTGTATTGAAAATCCCAGGACCATCTAGACCCCCTCACTATAGCGTGAATAATCCATGCTTTTTTAGTGAGACCGCCTTTTTGTATTGAAAATATCCTGAGACCTTAAATTACCACTCTTTTTTATTGAAGACCGCCTTTTTCTATTGAAATTCTCAGGACCAAGGAGACCCACCTGAATTGACCTAGAAAAATCCATGCTTTTTTAGTGGTAGTCGGGTTTTTGTATTGAAAATATCCTGAGACCTTAAATTACCATGCATTTTTATTGAAGACTGTCTTTTTGTATTGAAAATCCCAGGACCATCGTTTTTGTATTGAAAAAATTTTTTTTGTATTGAAAATCCCAGGACCATCGAGACCCTCCTCACTATAGTGTGAAAATTCCATGCTTTTTTAGTGGTAGTCGGATTTTTGTATTGAAAAAAATTTTTTTGTATTGAAAATCCCAGGACCATCGTTTTTGTATAGAAAAAAAAAAATTTTGTATTGAAAATCCCAGGACCATCGAGACTATAGTTTGGAACAATTGCGTAATAAAATCGTGCAACAAAAAAAATCGTGCAACAATTTAACCCCCCCCCCCCCCCCTGGGGGGGGGGTAATTGTTGCAGTGGGCTACTATCTACCTACTATCAAGCTCATTCTAATCATCACTGCTAACGACTTCCTCAATTTCTTTATTTCCATTTATTTCTCTACCTTGTTCCTCTGTGTCAAACTCACTGGACTCATTATTTAGTTCTAAACTCACTCTTTTTACTACTACTATCATCATCCAGCTCTTGTGGTATACATCCGCAATCATATCATCGTCGTCAAGTTCATCACTTTTTTACTAACATAACTTGTCACAGAGAATTCATATACCCGTTCAGTCTTGATGTCGTATCACTATACACATCTATCGAACCAAAAGAGGCTATTCAATGTTTAGAAAAGAAATTAAGAGAAAGCAACTTGTTAATAAAGGAAATGAATATCGAGAATATCACCAAACTACTAACTGTTATCCTCGAGAACACCTATTTTACCTTTGAGCAAAATATCTATAAACAAGTTAAAGGTCTGCCTATGGGTTCTAGCATATCAGGACTGCTAGCCATCATCTTTATGGATAACCTCAAACGACAGACACTGAGGACCATACAACCCATCGGTTTCTATGCAATATATGTAGATAATATCTTCATTACGACCAAAAACAGAAAAGAATCGGAGCAAATATTTCATACATAATATTATTATTATTATTATTATTATTATTATTATTATTATTATTATTATTATTATTATTATTATTATTATTATTATTATTATTATTATTATTATTATTATTATTATTATTATTATTATTATTATTATTATTATTATTATTATTATTATTATATAAATACAACATAAATATCAAATGATATAATTGAAAGTGAAAATTAAATATTCTAGTTTAAAATTAAAAATAATTCAGAAGAGGTTGAGCAAAGTTTACATCTGTTCTGTTAATTTTAAAAATTATAATAATTAACCAAAATAAATAGAAACTAAAATTGTAAATACTATTATTGTCTAGGAGTTTTGAATTTTTTTTATTTAAAAACATTTCTTTTTATCTGTCGGATTTCCCAAATAAAATTGTCCCACTTATGTTGTATACTTATTTTCATCTATAATCCTAATACATTGTTGCGGTGCAATTACCTCCAGTCTCATTGAAAACTTTGGGTTTCCATAGGCTTCAAAATGACTACTTTTTTAGGAAGCAATAAACAATTATTTGTCAACGTTATTTAGTCGTATGAAGCTGTAAATAACACTGTAAAAATCTGCTTTTTGAGAGATCTGGAAGTTTTAAAGCTGCAAGTCACAAAAAGACGTGCAAGGAGAAGCGCAAATTTCGTAAACCATTCGATGTTGGGCTATTTCTGGTTTCATGTTTTTCAAAGCATTCATATCAGAATAACAAGAAAATAGTATTAGGACTAAGATGTTTAAGATATTTACTATAGAACAGTGTTAATCAACGCAAAACGTACTGCGGACCAAAAATCTATCTATTCTTTGTACACGGACCAATTTTATAATAAAATGTGTCCGCGTAAGCGAATTGCAAATATAATTTTTTAATATTCTGTTAATAGACTATTAAAAAATTATATTTTAGGCCTCGAAAAAATAAAATTGATCCGCGTACAAAGAATAGACAGATTTTTGGTCCGCAATACGTTTTGAGTTGAGTAACACTGGTTTAGATAGACTCCACTACATTGATCAATTGGTGCTAGATCTATGTAAACTACTAATGTATCAACTACAATAATTGGAATTATTATTATTATTATTAATTAACTTTATTATTATAATTATTATTTCTAATTATTATTATCATAATTACTATTATCATTAAATGGTTTATGATTCCGATTTTAATTGTTAGGATCATTAATATTAATATTATTACTATTATAAGGATGTTATTTCTTACTATTATCATTATTATTATTATTATTATTATTATTATTATTATTATTATTATTATTATTATTATTATTATTATTATTATTATTATTATTATTATTATTATCACTATTGTTAGGGATAGGCCTGGAGCCTTAAATTTAAAACAATAAAAAATTATTATATTTAGAAATAGTGTAAATTCTACAGGCTAAAACAGCGTTGCTTGAAGCCAAGGTAGATCGTATTAAAGGGAATTGTTCTAACCATACTTAGATGAAATAAGCACAGGAGAAAATCAGGCTACTGGAATATTTTTTAATCTTTCCCGTAGACTATGTAGCGCGTGTGTAATTGACCTACTTTGAGTTACCAGGCCCTACTTTTAAAGTTTGACCGACATTAAAATACTACGATTTTTAGAGAAAAGATTATCTCAGTCTGCTTCGGTAGAATGTGATGCGAGCACTATGAGAGAGGAGGTTCTTGTCCTTAAGTCTCGATGCTAACAGCGCAGCATTCGATGTTTACAACCTGAGATCACGAACAAGGTCATTAAGCTCATGTTGAGAGAACCGATGTGGAGCGTCATCGTTAGGAACAGATTCTTTTAATATTCATCTTCTTCAACATTGGAAGAAGATGAGAATTCTTCGTCACTCATGCCGGGAAGATCATGAAATACAGGCACTTGAATCTCATCGCAGTGGAGCATAGGACGACGTACTGATTCCAGAACAGGATATTTGAGGCAGCTCCTGTTTTTACATATAAATAAAATAAAAGATAATAAATATAAATGGGCTCATAAAATCACCATTAAACATAATTAATTGCATTTGGCGCTTGACAATCTAAAACACTACAAAAATGGTATATAACGGAACCGGGTTTAGACTCAACTGGATGTATCTCCACTCTTCAACTTATTATAATTAAAAATTCCAACCACAAAAGCTCTGACGATACACATAAAAATACAAGAACTATTAGAACAGTTATAGGTTTTTAAGTAATTGCATAATTATATGCGCATTTATAAATTGAAAATTATATGAAAATTATAAAATCTTTCTTAAGTCATGTAAATATTTATGGCTAAAATAAATTTGAATAAAATCTTTGAAAATCTTTGTAAATCTTTGATTTATTTGTATTAAATTTCTTGAAAGAGATGTATTGAGAAAAGGAAATTTTTATTTGAAAGGGTAGCCTAATTGATTTAGAATGAATTTTATTCAAGATATAGAATTATTCAATTTATTTGCATATTGAATTGGAGCCCTGTCATGGTTAATATGTATGGAAATGTATTGAACGAGGTAAATGCAATATTATATCTATATGATTGACACATTTCAGGAGATTGGAACACATTGATAATCCTTACCTGATGAATTATTAAACATATATTCATCAAAAGAAATTTATAAATGAAGTTAGATAAAATACATTTCAAGAATATTTCTTATCAAAGTTTGATGGAGTTATGGACGGTTCTATTCTATAGGTATCACATTATTTCATAGGCACTCCATAATGCTATTCCATAATTACTCCCAACAGTAATAGAATGCAATTACATTTCTTTTTATTTCAGTTAAACAAACTTAAATTATTATTAAAACCATGACTGCGACATTTGGTTAACTTTTATTATTACTTTTATTACTTTTGTTATTAGTATTATTATAAAATTACAATTATTATTATTATTATTATTATTATTATTATTATTATTATTATTATTATTATTATTATTATTATTATTATTATTATTATTATTATTATTATTATTATTATTATTATTATTATTATTATTATTATTATTATTATTATTATTATTATTATTATTATTATTATTATTATTATTATTATTATTATTATATTATTATTATATAAAAAATAATAAGAAAAGAAACATAAGAAATTTTAAAAATTTTTATTATGGCAATCCAGTAAATTTGAAAAAATCCATAAACTATAAAGTAGTATATTGTGCAGGTACTTTGCGGGGGGGTGAACAAATAAAATCAATAAAATCTCAATTAGCCTGTTTGATATATATGTATGTAAATATTTAATTTTTATATTAAACTTAGTACAAACAATAAGTTTTTAAATTAATATACTTGTTCGTCTTATCTTAAATGAAATATTAAAAAAAATACATGAAATTATCCCTCCTTATACTGTTGATAACCATTAACCCAATAACACCCAATATCGAATTTTATCATCATTGTAAATATTTATTATACTTTTAGTAGATAGATAGAAACCCGCTTGCTAACATACCTCCAAAACCCCTTGTTAAGGATTTTTTCTCTCTAACATTCCGAGTATTTTTATGTAGGTCAATTCTAAAGTAAGGGCCCACTCACTCAAAGTAGGTCACATACACACAGGCTATATAGTTTTAATAAAAGTTTCAAAATATTGACAATGACTGATAAAATTCGATATTGGGTGTTCACAGGTGAGTTTTCAACAGTATAGGGAGGGATAATTTCGCTGTGAAGATGGAGATGGATATTTCTCAAGTATTCAGTGGAATACGACGATTGATGAAATCAATTTAATATATTTATTATACTTTTTGTTTTCCATAAAACATATTTTTTTCAGATTGTTTAATATTTAAAAAAAACATACTAGGCCATCAAATGTATAATTAGTATTGAATAGTCTTAGTAATTGTATCCCCTAGAATGACATGATATGTATATCAACTGCTATCTGTACTAAATATCGAAATGAAACACGTATTTACTATCATTTACAATACATTTACTATCGATTGGAATGACTATTTTCATTTCAAATTTTGTATTGCTTTTTATTATTAGGCTCTCTGTGGTGAGAGAAATTTATTTCTATGTTGTTTTGTTGTCTATATTATAATATTTATTGATTTCTTTCATTATAGAAAATTTTATTCAGTGCAACCGGTATAATATCCATATCCATTAAATTTCTAACTGCATACAATTATTCTGCATTTTTGCTGCATTCGAGAATTGGACTCATCTTTCTGTATATAGCAAGTAATGTTATTTATTTCCTTTAACTTTTCACTTATTTTATAAAATAAAAAAACAATATTTACAATTTCTGTGAAAACATAAAACTTTACAAGACCTCAAAATTCTTTTTAAACCGGTCTGAATTAGAAATTGACTTTCTTGACATTTTATCTGTTAAAAACTAAATCAAAAAAAAATTCTAAAAATTAATTTATGTTTAGATATTTTATTATAATCAAGGGTTTTTCTTAGGATCAAAACCTTTACTCATAGTCAAATCTATTGAAGGTTTGGGCAAAATTATACATTCTGACCATTATTAAGCCCATTTTATTACACTGGTTTACATCAAATTTGGTATCTAAGTTTTTGCAGCTGATTTATGACAATTTTCATATGTTGAATCGAAAAATCACATTAGTGAATTCATTTTTTTATATAGCGTCACATGAACTTTTTACGTGTCTATGCTTGCCATCGATATAATAGTAAGTGAAATATCTATGCGTTTTTAACTCTATCTAGTTGGTACTTTTATTTATTCAATTGTTGTAGCAGTGAAAAGATCTTCTAAAAATATACCTGATGTATTTTGCTAAATCTGTAGTGAATACACCTAATTGCCAACAGGAACCCACTCACCAACTTTGTAAAGCGTATTAATCATTTATATTCCGCTATGAAGCTGGGTGATCAAGATAAACCTTGGGCACTTCACATGATATGCAAAACCTGCATAGAGCATCTATGAAATTTATAATCCCTATGGTTTGGAGAGAGACTTCCAACCATGTAACTGACTTTTACTTCTGTGGCATTGATGTATTGGAATAACCAAGAAAAACAGGAGCTGCCTCAAATATCTTGATTTTAACTAATTTCGCACTTTTATTGATTTTACCAATATTTGTTATGCCTTCCTTTTATATATAAATTTTTTGGTTTTATACAAACCCCACCAATATTAATAAAATTCGAGCAGTTATATTGGTAAGATTAAACGCAAATACTTCATCTGAGTCCTGCGATCTTGCTAACCTTTGGGAAACCCTCATCTTTATCCTCACATGTTGCTCAGAGCTGCGGGAGCCAGTTTGACCTAGCTTTTAATACTCTCATTCTTATGACGGTTGGGCATAACCGATAATCTATATTTAGGAAAAATGTCGTCATCTTTTCAGGTTTGCTTAAAATCTTATTTTATTTGCTGTACATATATTATACAGCATAACCATATTTGTTACCTATTTACCTACATGCCAAATTAAATATCTTTGGAGTCAGATATTCAGGGAATCTGTGTTAGGAAATTGATCAGTAACAAATATAATCCTGACATAAATACGACAATTTAATTTAAAAAAATTATATTAATATTAAAAAATTAAAAATATATTTTTTATTTTTTTAAAATATAAAAATCAAAAAAAAAACCAAATTATATTTCTAAATTTTTAATATTAAATTTTGTCCAAATGTTGAAAATATCCAAGTTTACAGAGAAATTTTAACAATCAAGAATTGTAAAAAGACTGAAACGAGAAAATGTTTTTATGAGATTTCTGTTATCCATCCGTCTCGTTTGGTGACACCATACTGAAAATTATTTTTTATCAATATAATTCATTGTAAAATAATGATAGTGTGAATTTAAATTTAAAATGCAGTTTTAATTCTACTATTTTGCTAAAATATTGCGTTCTTCACTTTCTTGTTTAAAAATTATTTAATTACTTTTTAAAATATTTAATTATTATATATAATTATTTAATCATTATATCAAAATATTTAATCATTATATTAAAATATTTAATCATTATATCAAAATATTTAATCACTACATCAAATTATTTAATCATTATATCAAAATAATTGATCATTATATTAAAATATTTAATCATTACATCAAAATATTTAATCATTATATCAAATTATTTAATCATTATATTAAAATATTTATTTACTATCTCAAAATTACGTTATTAATAATAATAATAATAATTATAAGGATAATGTAGTGGCTTTTAATTGCAAATTAATAAATATATCAATTTAATAATTAAATTTAAAATACATTATTAAATTAAAATCATTGTTTAAATTTTCAAAAAAAAATAAGATTAATGCTTCTTTTGAACATCACCAGTATTAATTCTTATAAAAATCTATTAAAAAAATATCAAACATTCGAGAGGTAGAAACATTTGCTTTCAAAGCTGATATCTCTCAATTGATGAGCTCGGTCATTTCAACTATTGTATTAAATATTGCATTATACATAATAATAATATTATTAATAATAATAATAATAATAATAATAATAATAATAATAATAATAATAATAATAATAATAATAATAATAATAATAATTGTTTACAGAAAACATTAAGACCCAGAAGAAGACTTTCTTTATTAACTTTAGAAATATAATCCAACAGTACTGTTATCATTTCATCTATGAAGTCATCATAATATTGTTTCAACCATTCTTTGTTTTTTGTCACAGATTGATCGTATATTGAATTCAAAACATTGGAGAATTGTTCAACACTTTTGCTAGCAAACATTTGAATTGTGTTTATCCTTTTAAGAGCTCGATTAAATAGAATATCATATTCCTTCTTTTCGGTAGTTCCATATTCTGCTTTATTATTCTTTGACATGAAACGATGAACAAAACTATTAGTGGCATTTGACCAAAAATCTATGGTTTGACTTGTAATTCTAAACGAAGTTTCAGCAGCATATATAGCACTATCTTTTGCAGCAATTATTCTGTCAACACTGGGTCTAATAGAAGTGTCAAAATATTCACCAGATGATTTAATAACATTTTCCGACGATTCTATAAGATTTTCGAAATCTTGGATGATACTAGAAAATGTACAAGAGTTTTTCATTTTGAAATTGTCAGATTAGGGGAAATCAAATGAACGAATTTTGTTATTGAACATATTTTGAATTTCTACTTTATATTTGTAATATACATCATCATCATGTATCAATTCATTTCCAAACACATGATCAAACTCCATTTTAAAAAACATCCAAAAATCCTCCTCGTAAAACAAATTCTATTCTTCCAGAAACATAAATCAATTCTACAAAATTCTCGCGTCTGTCTAACAACCGCGCAGACAAACGCGATACAAAAGCCACGCCAAAATCGGTGGAAACAAATAATAATAATAATAATAATAATAATAATAATAATAATAATAATAATAATAATAATAATAATAATAATAATAATAATAATAATAATAATAATAATAATAATAATAAGCTATTATATATACAAATATCGTAATGTAAATATAAAGGACATATATGTTGTTGTATTATTATTCTATAAATCACCAAATTAAAAAGAGGTGTTTAAATAAAGTCAAAAAACATTTGTTATTTTAGTTTTAAATAACAATAATATTAGTAAAATATAAAAATAATATTTACCCTAAAATCCCGTGTTAAACACGCAATCAATGTTAATGAACCCTCAGTTAGAGAAAAATGGAAAACAAAATGATGAAACCTAATAAAAGAGTCAAAAAAGAGAGAAGTGAACATTGGCTAGTTTTGGAAGCTGAATTAAAGGCGGGAAATAAAAGTGTTTCCACAACTTCAATAAAAGCCATTTAATTAACAAATCGACAAAGGATTGAAGACTTCAAAGAAAGTGCCCAGTGATTTAATAGGTTGATACACAAAAAATGAGCTGTGTAAGAGCTGTTACTTCAGTTGGACGAAGCTTGCCTGTAAACTCGAAAGGAAAACTCGAGCTTTTTAAACTCTTTGTAAATGAAAAATTAGTTTGCGTAGAAAAAAATCAGATTGGAAACATGGAAGAAGTTCCAACGAGTTTTGACATGCCTAGTAACTTCACTATTGAAACAAAAGGTAAAGAAGACGTGAAAATTAAAACGACTAGTTCAGAAAAATGCAACTTCACAGTTGATATTTCTGTGACTTTTGACGATAGAAAATTCCCGCCACGATTATATGAAAATTTTCCACCTGAAATTTTTGTAAAACCTAATGAAAAGTGCTTTCAAATTTAAAAGAAAATCCAGGATCATTTTTAAGCCTAAATAGTAATAACAAATAATAATACTAAGTAACAATAAATACTATATTAAATAATTATTTGTTTGAATAAAAATTTAATATTGATTCGATCGATCTATAATATCTATAGTTTTTTCTATCTTATATGATGACAATGAGCCTGTAGAAATATATCGTAAAACGGATGTTTGAGTAGAGTTCAATAATGATTAAGTAATGGCCATGTTTATTTCATTATTTATTTAAATAAAATTAATTAAAAATAAGAAACATAATTACTATTTTAATCTTTTGAGGCTCAATTTTATTTTTGTAATTCAAACAGTCTAGTGCAAATTTCTTTTCTCAAAAAAGCAATAACGGACAAGATTGACTTTAGTACTTTGTAATGTTCTTATTTCAAAGTTTAAACTAACAATTCGTTGATTTTATAATTAAGTATGTCCAATCATATTTATTCGGGTCAACGTTGAACTTTAATTGTATTGTAAGAAAGTAACGATTTAACAGGAACAGGAGTTCAGTAGATGAAATTTATAATTTGAAAAATAAAATAAAATAATACTTGGATATCTGTTAATGTCTGCAACAATTTCATTGTTAATGGAGCACCTTTTTCCATGGTTGGGATTTTATATATTTCACCATTATAATGGATGCTTTCCACAGGAGAAACAACACAAGCGGTTCCCGATCCAAATATTTCTAGCAAACGGCCTTCTTTAAGTGATTCAATCAACTCTTTCATGGATATTTCTCTTTCGGAAACTTCAATATCTTTCTAAACACGAATCAATTACGTTTTTTTTGTAACGTATTTAATTCATCAGACTTTAATATTTGTTTAAATCAACAAAAGAAATATGGAATTGGTTACTATTTTAGTAAATATGAAATATAAAAGAAATTTGGTATTATTTTCGAGTTTGATTATTCTGATTATGTCTGTAAGAACTAATTGGAGGCATATGTTAAATAATATATATATATAGATATGGTCCCATATGTACTGAAAAACAATTAAAAATTCCAAAAGTTTTTCAAGTCTTTAAGACTTATTCATTCGGAATAGTCTCAAGTTCTAATTAATAATTAGTCTCCCCAGACTACTCACAGGATCTTGGACAATTGTTGATCGTAAATAACTTTTTATGCATTTGAGCACACTGAAACTTCACTCTACATCTGTTATGCTTACAATGAATATTAAATTATAAAATTTCATTGATCGATGGAACACATAAAATTGAAATGAAATAAATGTAGTCAGGTAAAAGTCCTGAAAGAATGTTATCAGTAAAATTTCTGCACCATTGACTTTGTTCGATTTTTTTTATTCTTGTTTTAGACTATTGATTAATATTTCATTTTATATTTAACAATTGAAGTAAAAACAATTGAAATTTAAATTTTACAAAATATTTTTCTGCTGGTTTAAAATGCATTTTATAAATTTCTAGTGGGTCAATCCTAAGATTTGAGTCAAATTAAATATGAGCTTGTTGACTCGAGTACTATAAACCTGGATTAAACTTTCACACATAAATATAATANGTATATTATAGACAATGTTAACTTTCGCAAACGGGTGTAGTAGTGGTTAGTGTGTACATCAATTGGTCTCGTTAAATTGACTCACCAATTTAATAAATTTCATTTTTCTAGAAATTTATTTTAGCCAGTTTTGAAATGGCTTTCAGGTAAGATTTTTAATTTTAAGAAAATTTTAAGACTTGAATTTTGATCCATATGGATAGGAGATAATTATTCAAGTTCTTAAATATTACTTTTAGTCAACATTTGTATTATAAATTATTTTGGAATTATTTTGATATAATGTAAGTCAAATATATTTTTAATAATAATTAAATCAATCGCCAAAATGTATGTTTCTAAGATATTTCTAAAACAAATATCAGAAATTCTAATTAATATTTAACTCAAAAATAATTACGATGATATTTCGTTATTTTTATGACAATTTAACGTAGTTTCTTTAAAAATACATTAAAAACTATTTTCATTGATCATTTTCCCCTCAAAATTGTCTAAAATAAAGTTATTATAGAAACGAATCTCAGGGGCGCATTTCTATATATCGAAAATTTGCAAGTGTTTTTTAGTATGTGTTGTGTTTGTGTGCAGTATTTAATTTTTCTACCACTTTTTAGATTTCGATAGTGTAAATGAGAACATCACCATGAAACCCAAATAAGTATGTACGTTTCGATAATGTAAGATTATTGAATTTTTTCTTATATTTTAGGAAACGTATCTGAGTGGTTTCTGGTGTAAGTTATTTGTGTAATAGTATTTGAAGTTATCAATGTTGTCTATGTTTGATAAAACTCAAGTTAATTCACAAAATGTAACGAAGCAGTATGAAAGAAAATGATTGCTAATAACCACAATGATATTCCAAACTCAACGATGAACAGAATGACACTGCTCGATTTTTCGTCTGATTGACTTTTGCAATAAATAAATTTATCTCTAGTCATCTGTCATTTTATATCAATCAACTGGAGAAATTCTAAGAAATGAACAATGATTTTAATGAAACGATATTTCAACAAATCGTCATTGTTTCCCCAAAATCCTATTACTAAGAATTCAATCCAACTCCAATTAAAATTCCCAAATATATTTAACAACTAAAATTGATTCCAAATTTGAACTTTAATGTTCATGGTAATCATCTCTATCAAACAGAGCATCAAACGCAATCAAATGCAAAGCCCGTGTCAAGAATATTGCAACTTATTTCTATAGCCATCGAGAAGTTTAACATAATTTAAAATTCAATCATAAAAATAAAGCGAATTTCTTTAAAGCCAAAATAAGAAT
This sequence comes from Schmidtea polychroa, assembly GCA_959609185.1. Taxonomy (NCBI): domain Eukaryota; kingdom Metazoa; phylum Platyhelminthes; order Tricladida; family Dugesiidae; genus Schmidtea; species Schmidtea polychroa. Next base: position 33,545 of record CAUHTR010007435.1, on the reverse strand, counting down.
TTGTAAATCTTTACTTGATTCGTTGGTAATTTAAATAAAACCTCCTTTTACCGCAATACTAATAAATACTCTTAAATTTGAAATATTTGTTATTTATAAATTTGTGATGTCTTAATTAGTAACATAAATAACAAAGTTATATAATTTCAGTTCATAAATAATATTTTAACAAATTAAATAGTATAAAATAATGATTTATTGGTAGTAGCATTAATTAAATGTTAAACAAGTAAAAAATAATATAAGTCTTGCTGTAAAGTATATATTGAATAAAATGAAATAATTTTCGATTATAAAAATAATCATTATGAATTAATTGGCATAAAGATTATTTTTATAATCGAAAATTATTTCATTTTATTCTAATATATATTTTGCAGCAAAAGGCTTATATTATCATTTACTTGTTTAACAGCATTAAATAAAAATAGCAATAAAATTAACAAAACTCACTTCGCCTCTCATCAATTCTAACAAAGACATTCTAGTTATTCCAGGAAGAATCATTCCATTCAAAGGAGGTGTTACAACTTCTCTTTCTGTATCACAATTTTTATTAAAATCAAATTAAAAATTTTGTAAAAATAACATTTGATTTTTTACTCATTTGATTTTTCAATTTGTTTATTCCAAAAATGTATTTTTTAGTAAATTTTAACGAAAAATTTATTATTATTATTATTATTATTATTATTATTATTATTATTATTATTATTATTATTATTATTATTATTATTATTATTATTATTATTATTATTATAAATTATTAGCTACGCCTTTTTCGCAAGTATAATTAAGTGAAAATTTAGGATAATGAAATAATGTTTTTCAAATTAATTTGAAAATAGCTGGTGCTCTTGTTTCTTATTATATTTCGATTTAATATAAATATAAAATATAACATTTAAATTAATGATGATAAGAGACTTTTGATAAATTGTGTAGCTTTTTGATGATAAAATCATTGATACGAAAATTAATGTGCAAAATACTGTAGACACTTGTGTTTTAAATGTTTTTAAATAGTTTTTAATGCAAATTGTGGATATTAAATGTATTAAATTATTGAGTTAAATAATTATAAATTTCAGTTTTCAAAACGTTAATGATTTCTAAAATTAAAAAAAATTATAATAAAATTTCTAAATATTTTTAGTATAAATTGAAATAGAAATATTACATATAATTTTTTGAAGAAATTTTGTCTATAGAATCTATAATATTTGTAGTATTTTCTATTCTAACTAATGATGACAGGAAAACTGTCGAAATATATCTCAAAATGTTAACTGGATGGATTCGGGTAGCTGTATCGGGAATATTCAGCCAGATCATAAGCACAACATATCCAGAAAATTATTCCGTATACCCGGAAATATTCGGGTACTTCTGCTATTCTATTTGTTGTATCTGTTCGTACAGTAAAAGAAATGCCAAAATATCCCATAGAGAACTTTTATTATTTTTGATTTGATTTGTTTGTTTATATATTTTGTATGAAGGAAATTTATGAAATAAAACTTTTAAAATTATTAATTACTGTTCAAAAATATCTGAATATCTTACTGGTGCTTTATTTGCTGAATGGATTTTGAAATTGGGAGATTGGAAAATAAAACAAGATCAAAATGGCTTAATTACTATATGTATATAATTGATCATTTTAGTTTTCTGACTAACCACCTAACGCCAGGTATTTATAAAATTTAAAATTAAAATATGATTTTAAAAACTATTTGAATTGAGTTTTCTAACTTTTATTCCATATCGTTCTTTTGATTATAATTTTTAAAGTTTTCTCAAGTATTTAAATATTTTTTTAAATTTCTGATTATTTGATGGAGAAAATTATTTTTTCATGAAATTAAAATATTTCGGCAAAGTCAACAATTTCATTGGATTTTTCTTTAACTAAGATTGCTGAATTTTCTTATCTGATGAGAAATTTTATATTTTTAAAATTGTTGTCACTGCTTATAATTTTTAATGATATTTTCCTCTTCTTTGACTGATATTATTGAAGATTTTTTTTATTCATATTCTTGTTAATTTTTCAAAACATCGGTGATTTAAAAAAATTATTTTAAAATAACAAGAATTTGAAAAAAAGTAATGAATTAGTTGAATTTTAAATTATTAAAATACTAACTGCCAGATTTTGATATCCAATAAACAAAAATATTCATCGTTCCGACTTCAGACAAGTAATGGTCTTCTCCAAATAACCATAGGACTTGCTGACAACCTTTTTTCAACGCTTCGTTCTGAACATATATCGTGGGTGCATAATTACTAATTTTGATAAATAATTTAAAAAAGTGTGGCATCTAAACTAACGATCCCATTTTGCTTTCACCACTTCCTCCAGGCCAAGCACGTACATATTTTGGATCAGCAAGAAGAGAAACAGGTTTAAACCCAGTAGGGTAGTACGCACCAACCGGACATAATAAGACATAGAGTATCGCTGAATTTGATTTAGATACACCAAGTTTAGGCTAAACGTAGAGAAATTACGAAAGAGAAAGATTTTTACAAAACTCATAATCACACAAAATATAGTGAAAATATAGATCAATCACAGACAGATATATAAATTGTACATAACTAATCTTTGTCGATTTTGCTAATTATTATTAAAAATTCAATGCACCTAATTACAAAAAAAAATCATGTAAAAATACTTCTAATCATCACTATTAAGGGGGCGATGCAGGCGATGCAAATCATCGGGCGTGCGATATAATAATATTTGGCTTTAAAATTTCTTTTAAAATAATTTTGATATCAGTTTGTAATTGTAAAGGCCCGTACTGACGAATTTTATCGGGGGTCAGGCCTGGCTCTCGACGGCCCTGCTTCTAATGGCAACTTATTTTTTTTGTTGTAATTACGTGCATTGAATTTTTAATAATAATTACTAAACGCTTTTGATAATTATAATTTAATGAAATCCAATGTATAAGTATTAAAAGAAAAACGACGTATATATAATATACAGGAATACCTCGCATAGTACGGTTTCGATCAGCACGGTTTCTCTATAGTACGGTTTTGAAATTTTCAAAATACAATTGTTTTTAAAATGATTAAATAAAATTTTCGAAATTTAAAAAAGTTTTTTTTAAATTAATTTTTTAGAATTTATTCGTTATTATAAAATTATACGGCACGTGTTTAATAATTTGTTTTGTTACGTTTAATTTCTAATTTGTAGTTTTAATAAAAAATGTAATAAATAAACCGTAAAAAAAATTCACTACGGATACATTCACGATTGCGCGATAATAGATCAAAGTTGTTGGTTTTATATTTTTTATCGTAGAGTATATTGACTTTTATATATTTAGATTTTAATTTAAAAAATAAAATGAGTGGCAGAACAAAGTGTAAAAGTGACTCCACAACCAAAAAACGCAAATGGCTCACTTTAGAACAGAAGCTTAGCGTCATTAAACTTCATGAGGAAGGGGGTTCGTTTGCTAAAGTAGGAAAAAAAAGGGGAAAATTGTGAAAAATAAAGATCAATAAAAATACATAACAAAATATTTTTTGTTTACTAGATTATAATCACGATTTTTAAATTTCTTAATAGGGGTACTAAGCCGTAAATTTATTAGCGCCAGAATGCCTCGAATAGTCCGGTTTCAAATAGTACGGCTAAATTCCAGAACCGTACTGTTCGAGGTATTCCTGTAAAATATTTTATAATATAGTTCCAGGAAAAACCAGGTAATAATATATAACAAAAATTATATTAAGTTATTTCAAACATTCACGATGACTTGTTGGAAATTATTTATCAATTCTTCAAAGTCACTTGAAATGGACTCTAACGATTTTGACTAAACATTCGAATTCATTGTCATTTTGAAGCTTTATAAATTAACAAATAATTTTCCTTAAAAATTGTCGAAAGTAAAAAACAAATGGTAGTTTGAGGATGCCCGGCACTTTAATTTCTTCAATTTCTTCCGCATCACTTTTGCAACGCGTGGTCTATTTCTACAATTCCCTTACAATTCCCTTTCTACAATCTCCTAAATCAAATTATGAAAGGTTTCCTCAACTTTTGCATCTTTAAGATAAAAATTTTATTGGTAAAATTTTGAGAAAAATATTACATATTATCACTTTTACTAAGCTTGATACGTAAACGTTATTGATACTTTCTACTATTTTAGTAAGGTCATAACAAAATATTAATAATGAACCTATCCCGCACTCATTGTAGCTTATATTCAATGCAACCATAAATATATACTAACTTTACCTCAATGATTAACCATATAATAACTATAGTTGTACTTATTTGGAATAAACATATCTTACCATGTTTTATTAAGTTAATACATGTGTAAAGGAAAAATACGAAGCCTTTCGAGATGACCTGAAACTTCCTAGACACAATCTACTAATTAAAAAAAGATAGGTTGAGCATATTTTATTCTATATGTCATTGATAACAGTTAGGTAAGGTTGCATTATATTTTATGTAGGCAGTGGTTACCTAGAATAATGGGGGAAATATTTCTTCTTCAAATGTTATGAAGAATGACAAGTCAAAATTTGGGAACAGCAAACTTGTACTGATGTTTATAGAGAGATGTTTAGACTACCAAAATGTTAGAATATATACTCTGATACTTAATACGATTTTTAAATATTTAAAGTTCTTTCCAATTATAAATTATCTTCCGAGCCTATAAATTGACAATACTAGTATTTATCATCTGAATGGAATAAAACGAATCACACAAAAAGTGACCTATGTATATATTAACGGCCCATGCATTAAAACAACAAATTAATAATAACATGTAATAATAGTATTTTAAAAAATTGCTAGCATTTTAAACGACTCATTTCAGTCAATAATTAACACTAGAATCTCAATGTGGGGGTTTGCCCATAACCTTGCGTCATCTTAAGATAATGTTAACACAGATGTCAAACGATGCTATTTTCTATTCCTATTTATGAAGTTGCTAAGCACATAGGTTACGTAGATCTCGATAAACAACATAATTGTGAATGGGTTCGACAGTGTTTTTTTACAGAAAATTCAATTTAATTTCATTACCGCCTGTTTTCATCAACCTGGCTCCAGTACTTAGTAAAATTCCGAAAGCGAATTATTTGGAATCGATCAGAGCAGTAGTGATTAACAAATTATAGATTAATGTATTGATTAACATATTATTGAGCAATGTATTGATTACTATATTAATGATTATATTATTTAGCAATGTATTGATTATTATAATAGTGATTATATTATTGAGCAATGTATTGATTATTATATTAATGATTATATTATTGAGCAATGAATTGATAATTATATTAATGATTATATTATTTAGCAATATATTGATTATTATAATAGTGATTATATTATTGAGCAATGTATTGATAATTATATTAATGATTATATTATTTAGCAATATATTGATTATTATAATAGTGATTATATTATTGAGCAATGTATTGATTACTATATTAATGATTATATTATTGAGCAATGTATTGATTACTATATTAATGATTATATTATTGAGCAATGTATTGATTACTATATTAATGATTATATTATTGAGCAATGTATTGATTACTATATTAATGATTATATTATTGAGCAATGTATTGATTACTATATTAATGATTATATTATTGAGCAATGTATTGATTATTATATTAATGAGCAATATATTGATTATTATATTAATGATTATATTACTCATTGATTATTATAATAATGCTTTTATTATTTAGCAATTTATTATCTTATTATATTAATATTATAAGAACTTTTGTCAATTTTCACCACTGATTTCTTTTCAATTGGCATTGTATTTATTAAAAAACTTGCCTATGAATCAGTAAATATATAAAAAAAACATCGATATATTTATTGATTTATTGTCAAGCTTTTTAATAAATACAATATTATATTAATGATTATATTATTGTGCAATGTATTAATTAATATATTAATGATTAATTTATTATAATCAATATCATATTAATCAATTTCATCAACATGCTGATATGGTCCCTGGCTCACCCTAGGCCCTAGAGTGTGGGATCAATGTGTTAATCAAAATTGACAGCACATATTCATTGAATTCCATTTAGCAATCAAAATGTCCAATAGTAATCAAAAACGATCGAATTAACAAGTATTAAATGCTGACATTAATCAAGATAAAAATCAGTTTCGAGCAAATGATATATAATATTCATTTCATACCTGAATTGGTCAAATAAAAATGATGGCCTAAAATGAAGTAAAAATGAGAATGACAATGCTAACAAATTGGTATCGGTTATAATTGAATAAAATGACTTACATCGACTGCAATCATTGTTGGTCGGATATAGAGAGAATGGCCACGTTTCTTCGGAACCCAATCTTTATCAATGCGCACCAACTCTTTAATACAATGCAATAGTTCATGTTGGTCAAATTCCTGAAACAATAACTCAAGTTGTAATTGTCTGGCACGCATATGAATATGGAAGAAGTACAAAGTTTGTGTGAATCAAATATTGTCAAATAGTGGCGAGACAGGTCTAGACTTGATTGAGTCAATATCGTATGTTCACATAAAATATGTATTTCCATAAACTTTGTACACAAAATCAACGAATTGAATCATATCGGAATATAGGTCACATAGGTCACATAACACCCCATATCGCACGGTTTGTCATTTACTATTGGAAAAAACAAAAGATTTTTTTATTTCTAATTATTCCTTGCGTTAGAATTTCCCAGTATTTCTGTTGTGTGATAAATATATGATAAATGCGTGTGCGTTATTTCTAATTTTTATTGTTATTATTTCTTATTTATTTTTTTAATTTTTATTTATTATTATTATTAATTTTGATTTTTTCTTTGATATTTTTTCTTTATTATTTTTAATATTTTTTTTATTATTATTTATTACTATTATTTTTTATTTTATTATTTTTATTAATATTAATATTATTAATATTATTCTATTTTTTATTATTTTATTTTGTTTCATTATTTTTATTGTTATTAATTATTTATTTTTTATTTACTGTTATATTTATTATTAACTATTTTTCTTCTTACTTTAATTTCTTTTAATTATTATTTTTAAATTTATTTGCTTTATTATTATTATTAATTTTTCTTTTTCTTTTATTTATTTTTCTTTATTAATTTTAATATTTTATTTTTTTTATTATTATTTATTACTATTATTATTGATTTTCATTATTTTTTTATTTATTACTATTTATTTTATTATTATTATTATTATTATTATTATTATTATTATATTTATTATTTTATTTTATTAATTTTATTATTATTATTTTTTATTTTTATTATTATTAATTATTATTATTATTATTATTATTATTATTATTATATTTATTATTTTATTTTATTAATTTTATTATTATTATTTTTTATTTTTATTATTATTATTATTATTATTATTATTATTATTATTTTTATTGTTATTATTTATTTATTTTTTATTTATAAATTTATTTTATTATTTTTATTAATTATTTTTCTTCTTACTTTAATTTCTTATAATTTCTTTTTATTTATTATTTTTAAATTTATTTGTTTTATTATCATTATTAATTTTTCTTTTTCTTCTATTTATTTTTCTTTATTATTTTTAATATTTTATTTTTTATTATTATTTATTACTATTATTATTATATATTTTCATTATTTTTTTATTTATTACTATTTATTTTATTATTATTATTATTATTATATTTATTATTTTATTTTATTATTTTTATTATTATTATTTTTATTTTATTATTTATTATTATTATTTTTATTATTATTTTATTGTTATTAATTATTTATTTTTATTTATAAATTTATTTATTATTTTTATTAATTCTTTATTATTTTTAATATTTTATTTTATTTTATTATTATTTATTCCTATTATTGATTTTCATTATTTTTTTTATTATTATTATCTTTATTATTTTATTTATTTTTCTTTTATTTATTATTGTTAATATTATTAATTACTTTTATTATTTATATTTATTTATTATTTTTTTCTTTTTATTTATTATTACATTTATTATTAATTATTTTTATTATTATTTATCACTAGTATTATATTTATTATTTATTTTTCTTGAAATTATTTTTATTCATTATATTTGATTTCACTTTCAAATAAAATAAAAAAGAATAATTGAAAACTGCAAATCATTTTGAAATTCTGCGACATATTTTGAGTAATTCCGGAATTAATTATACAGTTCTACAATTGATATTATTTAATAATTTCTCATTTTTAATTATTCTTATTAATATTACAGTTTATAATAAAGCTTACAGGTAACATGGCTCTCTTGGCAGAATTATAGAACCTTTTGACATTTTGATCAGCTCTAAATAATCTAACGATACCGTCGACGCCAGAAAATCCTTTCAATCCTTCAAATATCTAATAAGCAAATTAACCAATTATATGAAATCCGATTTCATCTACTTCCGTTGCATAGTGAAACACAATACAGCCTGGATGCAAGCTGAAATTTTCCAACGGTTTAATTATTGGTTTTGACCAGCCAGAATTTGCATCCCAGTCGATTCTTAGCATATGGTCCGAAAACAAACTTCCAAATCCAACTTTGTCGCAATCTTTTGGTTTTTCTTTAAGTTTTGTAGCATTATTAACTGTTAAATCTTCGAACTAAATTTCAAATTATGTAACATACAAAACATATAAACTTTCAAACCTTAAATGAGCTAATATTAATTTTTAGTAATTGAAAATTATTTTTGAATAAATGAAAATTTTTCTTGTACATTTCTATATTTTAAAATATTAATTTTACTATATTATGAAATATTATGAAACTGCAGTCTTAAAACCTTATTATAAATTTGAAATTAAAGATACTACTATAAATAGATTTTTATACGGCTAAACAAACAAAATTATTATTTTCGAATTCTTATAATAGTTAGTTTTTCATATAAAAGCATAATCTAAAATATCGCAATTTTTCGAAGACAGGCTAAAATTTTCTAATAATTTTAATTTTAAATTAAACTTGTACTTTTTACCTTTAAATAAACTGATATGTTTTTATGTAGAATACTTGAACTTTGTGCATGGTATTGATGTTTTAGTCGAAAATAGATGTATTATACCAGTAAAATTATTTATCTTTTTCTTCTTCACATTGGATTTCTTCACCAATAATCTTCCAATTACTAAAATGACAAAAACAAGTTCAGTTAAAATGAAAAACTAAAATGATAATTATTAAGAAAATAAATTCAGTCCGTTTTTTATATAACATGTGGCTCATAATCATTTTTGTTTGGGTTTGTATAAATAGACACAAATAAAATTTACAAGTGCAAAAGTCAATATTTATTGTGTTGAGTTCATGTTATTTATTTTTTCAATATTTATTATCAAATTTCATATCAATATTTAGCAGGGAGCAAATAAAAAGTAAAAGACGAATATAACAATTTAAACTTGATGGGGATTGTTTAATTTAGATTTTCAAAACGTCAAGAAGATAAGAACTTTAAAATTACAATAAACATTGTTATTTGTTTGGTTTGAGTTATTTTAATCAAAGTGTTTAGGTGAAATCCTATCGATCTCAAATAAAACCCCACAATTATTTTGATGACTTAACAAAACAAGTTTAGTTGAACTTTTCAAGAATATAATATAATGATAGTTTTCTTGCATGGATATCCATAGTACTCTTACTCTAAATAAAAATATTAAATTAAAAATAAAATATCAATAAAAAAATTTTTTCTGTATTTTCTCAAAAAACCTAAATATGACATGGTTTTCATTACCTATGTTTTTACCTTCGAAAAGCCGATTCAAAAAGTTAAAACGACTCTGATTTAATAGAAATTCACATTACTTCTTTTATAACTTTTGTTAAATTTTTTGATCTCTATTTGTCTTCCATCATTTTGGCTATTTGGATAAATCTTTTGTTGATTTTTAGGGCTCTCTTTCTATTTCATTCAGTTGCGAATTAGATTACTTTTCTACGAAGAACCGGAAAAATATTTACAAATTAAGTCATTTTTGTTTTAGCTTGAAAGCCTGAAATTTTACCTGCCAAGCTCTGTAATTTTGTTTGCAATTAAATTGATTTATTTTTCTCAATTAAATAATTAATTAGTTTATTTTTTCTAAATAACATTGTCTAGGAATTCACAATTAATTTTATATTAATAAATTCATATTAATCTCATTTTATATTTTTTTCAATTTATTGCACTGCATTTTTTAGCATTTTTGTTTGAAATTTTATATTTTAATTGTTTTGCATATAATTCTGCATCTCTGCATTTATTTGTCATAAACCCAACATAAAGTGAAAATATTTTCGATTATTAGATAATCCCTTTCAAAAGGATTATCTAATAATTGAAATGGTTTCATATAACACCTATTTTGCAGCAAAGACTTATCTTAACATTCACTTGGTAAACAATTTTTTTTTAATTTATTTATTATAGCCATCATACCATAATAAGTGATTCTATCCGAACGGTTTCTGAAAGATGAGCACAGTTTGACAGAAAATATTCAGCCGGGCAATGAAAAAGTTGTGATTAAATAAAAATTAAAAAATAAATGATACCACACTACAGTCCGACACTGTAACTGATATTTGAATTAATTATAATAATATTTTATACAAATTTCCCATGTTTATGAACTTAATGTAAATTATAGAAGTAATAATTATATATTTATAACCTTTAAAATCATAAATGATAAATTAATTTTGTTTTAATCTACGAAAAGTTAATAAATATTACTAGTTGACTGCCCAAATTAGCCTAGTTAATTAGTACTACGGAAATGTTCGTGATATAATAATGGTATTACCAAAAGGAAACAATTGACAATGCATGGAACTCTAATTTAGTTTTTTCGTGAAATTTTTTAAATACATGAATAATAATAATAATAATAATAATAATAATAATAATAATAATAATAATAATAATAATAATAATAATAATAATAATAATAATAATAATAATAATAATAATAATAATAAAAATAATAATAATAAAAATAATAATAATAATAAAAACAATAATACTAAAAATCATAAAGAACCTTTTTGCGATTGTAGACATAGATTTCTTTTCAATTGACATTGTATCTATTAAAAATACTTGACTATGAATAAATATATATATATATATATATATATATATATATATATATATATATATATATATATATATATATATATATATATATATATATATATATATATATATGTGTGTGTGTGTGTGTGCGTGTTAAGGAAAATAAACTTATTATTGTTTCTATATAGAATATTATTTGTTTATATATGGTGATTATCCAAAAGATGCAGAATTCGAAAAATATTTATTGTAAAAGGAAGTAGATTTTAATCAAGCGATTATTTCTTCACAAGCTATCGCGGCAAAAATGGATTTCCAAAAATTTATAAGTAGTTAGATGTGAGGCCTGTCGCCACCATTAATTATCACACACTGGTTAGCAAAAGAGCTCCCTCCTCTACCACCCCTTCAAGGGCAAGTCGCGATTATTGATTTAAAAATTTTAATATTTTTATTGATTTAAATGTGCATAGTAGTGTATATAATGAGAACACCGGCTCACCCTACGCATCTAAGGTATTACTAATTTAAAAAATCTTAATATTAAAAAAATATTTTAAACATAAATGGGTGCTTCTAAAAAAATAGATACCCAAAATACATGTGTAATAGAAACTTCAATCTAAAGTTTTGTTGAACCAAGTAATTTTTCTATCTAGTCTTGTCTAAAATATGTGAGGGTAAGCCGGTGTTTCCATTATATAAAAATTGAAAAATTGAAAAATATAAAAATTTCTAAGGGATGTCGTTGACTAATTACCTTAAAAGTTTGTACAGCTACTAAATCGAGTATGCTGATCAATATTTCGTTAAAAAAAATTTGAAAAAAAATTGACCGAAATGGATTTTGAACCCATTGGTATTGACAATGCAATCGAGTGCTATTACCACTAAGCTATTACTGCTAAAAATACTAAAAAATAAGTTGTTATTGTTTGAATATTTATTGATGAAATTAATAATTAATTATTTTTTTTATTTGTAATCTTGATGTCTTGTAATTTAAAAAATAAAAAAATTTATTTTTCCACTGTCCTCTAAACAGTTTTTTTTTATCCGGATCATTTTTTTATTTATCAATTTTAACCTCTTTCGTTTATCGAATCTCTTCCAATATACAAGCTGGCCAGACTCATACATCAGAATCAATTCGATAGTTGTAATGCATCTCAATGGTGATATTATCAGCATTACCGAAAGTACAAATGAATTCGAAAGCGAATCCGAAAGAGGAAACCAAAGACAAATAAGTCGACTCGAGTGGGGATCGATCCCATGGGTGTACGAAAGACTGGTGGCGGTTCGCCAACCACACCCATTTCAATAAAATATTTTTTCCCATTAAACATAGAAAATTAAATATTCTACTTAAAAACTAAAAGTAGTAGAATATTATGAAAATAAATAGTTTGACTTTGGATTTTAACCGCTGTCTATTCTTACTACTGATTGAGTCCCACTGCGCTATCAGGGTTCGGATTTCTGTCATTTTTTAAAATTTTATATTTATAAAATTCTAAAAATTAGAGGGTCACATTATGAATAGTAAAAATATAACTTTTATTGGTAAAACAAGTTTTACCAATAAAAGAAAAATTGAAATTTGAAATTTTTATTATAAAAATGAACAATATAAATCTCGAGATTTCAGAAAAACATAAATTAAATCTTGATTATGATAAACAGTTTATTCATGAAATCAAAAAAAATGATGTACTTAAAATTTGTCCAACCTCTGGTTCCATTTCAAATTTAAATCGTTCAGGTGATATAGTTTTTCAATCTCTTCAAACATCAAACCCTATAGATATTTGTAATGCAAAATTATATTACAAAATTGAATTACATATTGAAGCAAACAAAGATATAACCCTAGAAAATAATTTCTTCCCAAATTTCTTCTCCAACATGAGATTAAAATTAGGACCTTCAGAAGTTGAAAATATTTTGAATCCGGGTGTATATTCTTCAATGTTAAATTTTGTTTTGACTGGTTGTGATTACAAAAATGAATATGGTGAATTAACAGGTTGGATACCTGATGTAAATAAAGGTGATACCGATAAAGATGGTTTAAATACAAATTATGGTTATAATAAACGTGTTTAACTTTACAAATCTAAAAAATTTGAAGGTTATTTTGAATTAAAATATTTATTTGGATTCCTTCAAAACTATAATCGTATACTCCATAATGTTTTCATAGAATTACTTTGTAATAGAATAGAAGATAATAAAGTATTATTCTATGACGTTGCAGATACAAAAGGTAAATTAAAATTAACAACGATTGAATTACATATACCAGAAGGGACATTAAATCCGCATGCTGAAATTAAACTCCTTGAAAGATTAAACTCCAATAAATCTATAAATGTTAATTATTTAAATAGAATTTGTAGTGTATTTGACATGAAAGAAGGTTCAACATACTCAATAAAAATAAAAAATATCTAAAAGTTCAAGTTGATGAAAATGATCATACTTGGTCTGCTGATTTAGTCTTTATGCCAACCAAATCATCAGACCTCGAAAAATATAAAATAATTTTAACTGTAATAGATTTATATACAAGATTTGCTTTTGCAAGATGTTTAGAAAATAAAACAGGATATTCTATTACAGAAGCATTTGAAAATATATTTGAAGAACATCAAAGAATTCCAAAATATTTATGGTGTGATAAAGGAACAGAATTTTATAACAAAGTTTTTACAAAATTTTTGCAAGAAAATGATATTAAATTATATTCAACAGAAAACGAAGGAAAAGCAGTCGTAGTTAAACGATTAAATAGAACGTTAAAAAATAAAATGTGGTTTTGGCTCTAAAACAAGAATTAGAAAAACCAAAGTTTAAAATTGGTGAACGAGTAAGAATATTTAAATATAAAAATAAATTTGAAAAAGGATTCACAGCGAAATGGACAAATGAAATTTTTATTATAAATAAAGTACATCATACAATTCCAATAACATATGGTATCATCGATGAAAATAATGAAGAAATATTAGGTAGATTTTACAATAATGAATTACAGAAATCAAGTTTTTAATATTTTAAAAACAAGTTTCAAACAAGATTTTTTTGAAACTCATCGCTTTCTCTATCCAAATAAATATAATTGTATTTTTTTCAATGATTAGCAACAAACACATCAAACATATACTTGCCAGGTTCAACATTTGAAAATAAATCACTGTAAATCATATTCTTGTCACGCTTATCTAATTTAAAAAAGATGAAACAATTGGATTTTTTCTTGCAACTCGGTTATTATATCTTTATTCATTCTTTTGAATCCTTTCATTGAAAATAAATGTTTATAATTATTTGAAATTTCTGAATTTAGAAAGTTTTGATTTGATTCATTTCCCTCCGATATTTTGTTTTAACTATAATCTTGTATTTTATAATATTGAACCTTGAACCTTTGAAACCTTTTATGGATTGCTCCAATGAATCTTTTATCTCATTGGAGTATTTTTTAATATATGATGAAATTGAGGATGTTGCAAGTTCTTCAGAACCAAATATATCAATTTGATTAAATTCATCGCAATTTTCCTCTTCTTGTTCACTTTCTTCATTTTATTGACCACATTCTCTAGCATGTTTTTTAATTTTTTATGACATATTAAACAAGAAAATGTTTCTCTAATTCTTTTAATTCCAATACAATTTCTATAATGTATATCAAACCCTGAGAATAAATATCTCTCTCTACACTTGTCACAAATTTTAGAGTTTGTATCATCTAAAAGATTTTCATTAAATAAATGATCTTTTGATTTTTATGAGAAGTTAATGCTGTCTTTGTTTTGAAGTTTTTATTACACAAATTACAAAAATAATTTTCAGTATTCAAATTTCTCGAAGTAGCCATCTTTTTTAAAAAATAATTTTTCACTGGTTCAATTTTTATATTTTTATATTTTTATATTTTTCAATTTTTATATTTTTACTATTCATAATGTGATCGTCTAATTTTTAGAATTTTAGAATTAAATATATAATTAAATATCATTATAAATATAAAATTTTAAAAAAATGACAAAAATCCGAACCCTAATAGCACAGTGGCAGTAGTAAGAATAGGCAGCGGTTCAAATCCCAAGTCAAACTATTTTTTTTTCAACACAAAATAATATTAAAAATATTATTTTCATAATATTCTACTACTTTTAATTTTTAAGTAGAATATTTAATTTTCTGTGTTTAATAGGAAAAAATAAATTTTAAAAACAAGATTGCTGGCTCAGTGGGAATAGACTACCACAGTGGTTCAAATAAATTGTGGTTCAAATACCAACTGAAATCAATTTTTTTCAACATAAAATATTAAAAATAAATATTAAAAAAATATATAGTGTGGGTATCTTAGGAAATACATCTTGTATATTTTATTTTTTTATTAATTAATTAATTTTTTAACATAAATATGAAAAAATATTTTATTGAAATGGGTGTGGTTGGCGAGCCGGGAACTACCTCCACCAGTCTTTCGTACACCCATGGGATCGATCCCATAATGTGCTCATTCATTTCGAAATGTTTCTCGGTTGTTTTCGGACCTCTTTCGGATTCGCTTTCGAATTCATTTGTACTTTCGACCAGCACGCTTAAAACACCGATGAAATCGACTTCGTGAGCGAGAAGCGAATAATAAGGCGTGCTGCTATTATCGAATTGATTCTGATGTATGAGTCTGGCCAGCTTGTATATTGGAAGAGATTCAATAAACGAGAGAGGTTAAAATTAATAAATAAAAAAATGATCCGGATCAAAAAAAAACTGTTGAGAGGACATTGGAAAAATAAAATTTTTATTCTTTAAATTACAAGACATCAAGATTACAAATAAAAAAAATAATAAATTATTAATTTCATCAATAAATATTCACACAATAACAACTTATTTTTTAGTATACCAATGGGTTCAAAACCCATTTCGGTCACTTTTTTTTCAAATCTTTTTAACGAAATATTGATCAGCATACTCGATTTAGTACCTGTACAAATTTTAAGGTAATTAGTCAACGAAATCTCTTAGAAAATTTTATATTTTTCAATTTTTATATTTTTATATGTTAAAGTGTAATGGGAACACTGGCTTACCCTTACCTATTTTAGACACCACTAGATAGAAAAATTACTTTGTTCAACAAAACTTTAGATTGAAGTTTCTATTAAACATGTCTTTTGAGTATCTATTT
Organism: Schmidtea polychroa; assembly: GCA_959609185.1. Taxonomy (NCBI): domain Eukaryota; kingdom Metazoa; phylum Platyhelminthes; order Tricladida; family Dugesiidae; genus Schmidtea; species Schmidtea polychroa. The sequence continues at coordinate 17,148 of CAUHTR010007435.1, read as the reverse complement.
TTTCAAAGTACCCATCTTTATTAAAAAATTATTTTTTCAATGTTAAAAATCGTTAATGTTAAATTTTTTAAATTAGTAAATTCCTTTTATTGATTTTTAAGTGCAAAGTGCTGGGGTGCTACTCGGTTGACTCAAACGACTTTTAAGTCCCGTCTAGAGTATGATAGTCCATTAAACTAACGTATTTCACTTTTCCGTCAACCTTAAGTTGAACTCCACACGATCTGCATTCCGACATAATACCCATGAATTGCTTCATGTTGGTACTGTATTATGCCGGCGAGACGCCAGAAAACAGGTGAGCCCCTGCCTTAGGACTACTCCTTTCTGAGGCCTCGACTTCCCTTTCCCTGACTGCCGATAGAAGGTCTTACGTCTTCCTACTCTTCCTCTATACTCGACATTCCATCGTTTTCTGAGTTCGTTGCCAGTTATACACTATTCAAAGATGTCAGTCAACCAAATTATCTCGTAGAGAAAAAAGAAAATAAATTTTACCGATACTCAAAACAGAACCCAATGATTTAAACAAAACTGATTTATTAAATTGCCAACATACAAGAAAAGCACAGATGTTACAAACGAAGGCAGTTCATCACATCGAAAAATCACAAGAGTTGTGACTAGAAACTTCGGCCTGCACAAGGAACTTGGTCACTTTTCCCATTCTGTTTCTGCTAATAATGCTTCTAGGTCGAAAAATTCAGACGCATTCTCCTCCCATGTGACGCCAGCTGCGGAGATAATGCGCCCTGGAATTCCGATGTTCATACTGGTTGCAGGAGCAACACTACCTTCCGTTGATTCAACACCAGAAACTCGCTTCTTTTCTTTTTCTGCAACTCTTTCCTTCTGCTTTCGTTTTCGTTCGGCTCGAGATAGCTGTCGCCGTTTGGGCTTGAAGGAGGAACTGATAGTGGGGGGGGGGGGGGGTGCACTGGATGTGGAAGCAAATTTTGGATTTACTTTGCTAGTGCCCGTGAAGATTACATCGTTAGATTTGTGTGAGAGCTCCGACTCCACACACCCTTGGCATGATCTCTCCGATGTGCGCGGTCTATCGAGAGGCTGATCGTGATGCGTGGGGAATACATTATCCTCCTCGATGATCGGAATGCTTACGATCTTTCGCGTTGTTGCTGCTTGTAAGTAGACCTTATGAAGGGCCTCCGATTGCTCCTTAATAAGAATACGTTGAGATCTACTTTCTGCAATCAGACTATCTCGGCAGTGTTCGCTTCTATACAATTTATTCTTCACTTCCTTCATCTGCACTGGACTAAACCATGTGTCTTCTAATTCGTCGATCTTGCGTTTAAGTAGCCCGATTGCGCCTGTAACCCCTTGATGGCTACATTCTTATCTGCGCACGAATAACAAGGCTTGAGAACATTTCTGGCGGCTGGGTTCATAATCGTTAGCTATAAAAGGAAAGAAAATTGAGAGTAATTATCAATAATTCACTCCATCTATAAACAAATGGTACATAAAAAATAAACATTAGCGGTCTTATGGCTCATTTGATTCGCCTATAAAGTTTGCGCAATCACAAGGATAACCCTATACCGACAAGAGAAACTCACCCCCAGACGAGCTATCGTAACTGTACTAGCATAGTTCTATATTAAAAAAAAATAAAAAGTAAAATCTCATGGCATCACACCCATAGTTATCTAAATTCTTTACCAGAAAATTGGAAAATACACACGAATATTTATGGGAATTAATTTCATGGCCATCCGAGTGGGAATAGGTACATATTAAAATTAATTAATAACAAAATAAGATGCTTAGAAAGGTAAATTAAGTCAGTCCTTATTTATTTTTACCTCGGATCATTAAATAATACACACTTAAATTTGAAAAGAAATAAATTGGTTATTCTTAGTGTGGCACTTCAATTATCTCTGTCTCTGACTGATTTTAGTCGGTATGTTAGTACAGATAATAGTTCGTGATTCCGCAATTGCGAACAGCTGTTGGTTATGCAAGCACTCAGTGGAGATTATGTCATTGACGTGCAGGTGGTATCGGAAAAAAATTTAAGTTGGATGGAAAACTAATATTTGGCTAGCCTATTGATAACGTTGTGGTGGTTCTCAGATACTACTGGATGATTTGTTTATTATCTCGAGGTTTACGTGGACGACAAAATCTGTGAATGCACTTATCTCGTTATTTTCATGTGGTAATTTACACGGATCGCTTTATGTCGTTCGATACTCATCAGACGGCATGAGTGGTGTTATCTCATCCGGGTAGACTAGGTTGTGTATTTTATATCCAACTTTTGTCATGTCACATGTGCTTTTACTCACTCTACATGCGTTGCTTATGGAGTATTTTCGCATCTTGTTAATCTGCAAATTTCATAGCGGAATGATCAATTATCATAAAATCGTGGAAATTAACGGTGCCTATCGTGATTATGCAACTGTTCTAAGGTTGTTAGAAGATGGTTTGCTGTATTTTCGCAGCCTGCTGTCCTCCGTGCGTGCATCGAATGAAATTGGAATTATTCAGAAAGAAACTCACTTCTCGTGGAATCACAGACTGGCCACTTAACGAGCAGTTCTAGCTTACAATGTGCTAAGTACTGTAAACAGGCATGACAATGGATCATTTTCGAGAGTAAAGTTAATGTTTTCGTTTTGTTGTTCAAAATATAATGTACACAATCGTTTTCGCGTTTATTTTTCGAATGCCTATAGCTTAAGGGGATGATGAGAGGAAAAAATAGACTTATGCTGATTTAGATTATACGAGGAGAATATGAACGGTGAGACGGATCTTGTAGGGCAGGGATATTCAACTGGCGGCCCGCGGGCCTGATCAGGCCCGCCGAAATTTGAAAAAGGCCCTTTCACTATCTTGGAATATTACACATATATAAAAATATTTGGTGATATCTGCATAAAAACGCACAGGTACTTTTTTATGTATAATATTTGACCTTAAGACTTTGTAATCCGCTACAAAACTAACTACTTTTTAATTGATACGGCCCTCGATTGCCGTTATAAGAAAAATTTGGCCCTTCATAATATTTAGTTGAATACCCATGTTGTAGGGTTTTGATGAATTGGAAAAGATGGAAATGAATTTTATTCTCGTGTGTTGATACTAGTGTGAGGGATGGAATTAGATGAGATTCACATGGTGCTATTACTTATGAGAATATCCTGAATCAAATATCGCCTCGACGAAATCTATTTTCGGAGTAATGAGTCGGTCTAAAATATAATTCATCAAAGCTGAGCTTTCGTACTCTTACTGATGTGATGAGATGCTTAGGGTGAAGTGACGAATTTGTGCAAATTTTTCAAATGTACAGATAGTCTAAGATTGGTTAAGAAACTGCTAATTACGACAAATGTGCAACACCCTCAATCACTGTGTAGGCCTACTCATGACACTTCCTGCCTCCTATATTTCGACAAAACGACCTCTTTTCCAATACTCTGCATTGACTTTATTTTCACAACAGTATTTCCCACTAGTTTAGGCGCATCTTCAGCGACGGACCCGTGAGGAAGCCCCCACATTTCGGCCCGAATCAGCTGCGTGACTGAAATGCTCCGTACCCACCGGCTGAGCACCCGAAGGCCCCTCACACCATGGTAAGAAACATATCAGCTCCACGTTATTCAGTGAATTTTTATTAAAGCATAAAAAACATAAAACATAAAAAATATATAAACTCGCATTAAAAAATAGTTGCTACTAATTTAATCATAAAAATAATTATTTAATAATATCGAGTGAAAAGGAGAAACGTTCTTCAAAAAACTTTCTAAGAGTCTTATAAAGAGTCTTTGACAAATATTGCAAATTAATTTTTTTGGTTGATATCAATAGTGATTGTACATCATTGAAGTTGAACATATTTAATATTATAATGTATACTTTCAAATGGTTTCTTACAACTCACTATTCGACATTTCCCTGTATTGAAAAATATTAATGTATACTTATCATTTCTATCTAAACATTTGTTGAAATCTAAATTTATTTGAAATGCAACTGTTTACAATAAATAAAAATTAATTAAACAAATGAATTATTAAATAATAAAGCACATTTTAATTAATTAATTTAAATTATTCACAATATATATTTTGATATTCACACAAATTATACATTCAATTGATAGAAGAATCATGATCGTTTCGATTTGCATTCCTTTCTTAGTAGAGCAGTGGCAATATGCTTATTACAAATCGTATAGTGACCCTAACCCTTTAGTCATCCTAACATCGGAGAGCTCGTTTTTCTATCTTGAAAGTATACAACTGGTGATTAAAACTTCCTATTCTCTTTTATAAAATGCTTACTCTTCCACCATCAGTCTACACTTTTTTGTAGGCTTGGTAGAATTTATAAGATATATTCCTTTGACTTTTAGAGTATTTTATCGCCTTGAAGTGAGTAGCACTTAGGTCAAAGAAACACCTATTTCTTATTTTGATTTCCTTTATTCTCATCCTTGACCTTTTCTGTTACTGAACACATTTTATTTGAGAACAATGGAGCGGTTGTCGAATAATTTTTAGTATCCAGGAGCCCATCGGCAATCATTGTTGAATACAGCTGTTAGCGTAAGTCTACACTTTTACACTCTACAAAGAAGGAATATGTGTCACCAGCTGCGATATTAATTTGACAATTGAATTCTTCTCTATCATACTGTCGTTCTTTTTATTGAAACTGATAAATACGAAGTTTGGATAAATTAAGTAAGGTTTGTTCAATATACATCGGTCTATCCAAATACACCACTTCCTTGTCAAGTATATCTGCAATCTTGATGGTACGACGAACCATAGGATGGATACAGTAAGTTATCAATCCTTTGCTTTTGCTGCATAATCACAAATTTAAAAAGTTGCTTCAAGTTTTCAGCAGTTTTACCGTATAAACTATTCTTCTTTAACTTATAATAATATTGCTGAAATGAATCTTTATTAGCTACTCTCATTTGGGCATTGTAATCAATATATCCTTTGATATAGTTATCTGACTTTTTCACCATAACTCAACCATTCAAAGCTACTCTTTGCTACTCCACTGAAACTTGCTTTGTTTCGTTCAAATCTTCTATCCATTGTTCATGATTGATTTCTCATTACTCCACCTAATAATGATAATGCAAATGGTAGCAATGTACCAATGAAATCGCCTTGTTGTTTTTATATAATTTTTCTCATTTGTTTACGATTTTTATTATTCGCTAACATCAACAAAGGTTCATTGTGTTTATCCAATAAATGCTATTTGGATTTACTGATTTTAATCTTTTCCTTGAGTATAATTTTGAGTAAATCATTGAAAACAATACTTTAAATTGTTTTTTAAATACTTACAAATATTTACAGTTAGGTTTATTTCATTTATTTACTTTTTGAAGAGTCTCATTACCTATTGCCAAACAACAAAGCTCATTTAAATTAAAAATTGATTGTTTCCGCTGAGAAATAATTATTTATTAATAAATTGTTTTATAAAAATAATTTAATTTTTTCGGTAGTGATTTTTTGGTGCAAAAATTGATCCTTCCAAGCATGTTTTATAAATATATTGATGATTCTGTGAAAAAATAATTAAAAAAATTTTTTGCGGTTTTTGTTTGCTTGATGGGGCACAATTTATAATTTGTTCACGCATTATTGCCATGAATATTAATTATATTTCACGGTGAATAATTACATCTGAGATAATATTTGTAATATTCATTAAATATTATTTTACACAATTTGTAAATTGGTGATTTTTATTTAAAATGTAATTTTTATAATTTATTTTGCGGACAGCAAATATATTTAATTTGTTTTATTAATATGAGAAACAAAGATTTCAGCTTGGAGGGTGCAAATTATTAGTTATAGGAATTCATCGAGCAATGTTAAAAGTTGACACGAAAAATAGAAAAAAAATATTTTAAGATAATTAATAATAATTATTATATCTCTACTAGAAAAACGTGGTTGTGTGGAAGTAGCATTTGCAGGTTCTTTTTCTTCAATTAGATCATTCGATAAATTTTCATAAATATGATCAACTTTATTATTCGAAACGGCTGCTCTTTTAGAAAAAAATCTCAGCAGAGTTGATTGACTTTGATTTGCTTTTTTTTATTGCTCATTGCTATAAATAAAATTACAGTGGTAACAAAATGAACAAAATAAAAAAATAATAGTACTTACAGTAGTGGAAAATATTGAAATGATTATTAAACGTTTTATTACATATAAAATAAAGAAACTATTTCACTTCAAAACTATTAACTCGAAACTAACACAAGTAAATGTGTCAAATAAGGAGAAGTGGGGGTGGTTTTCGCGCGTAACTGAGCACAACGATACATGTAACCGGGTCGGTTAAGCCAACACTTGTCTATGTACTTTGTTGTGCCGAAAGACCGACAAAATCGGGAATAGCTAGCGCGAGCATAGTTGTGCTGTACGGATTTGAAGTCTTAACTAAGAATATACATTGCTTTTTTATTCTCATGCAATTCTCATAATAAAAACAAAATATTTATTAAAAATTTGATTATTAATCAGTAA
>CAUHTR010007435.1:0-10482 GCA_959609185.1 Schmidtea polychroa | reverse complement strand
TGACCTATAGTATTACAGAAAATTATAGTATTTAATAAAAAAAATAACAATCATACAAAAAATAAAATAAATTTATTCGATTGTTGATTAATAATATAAAAAAATTAAACTTATGAATGTTATTAGTGCGAACAGTGTTGTTGTTTTTTTCCTTTGCAAATCCTTGTCATATCTGATTTTATTGTTGATAATTGGATGCGCACATCTGCTGTGCAATTCAATGTATTACGATATTTCGTTTTCGTAGAATTATAATAAGAAAATCCAGTTTCGCACAAATACGTAGTAAAAAATAGTAAAACTCATACGATTATTTTCAAAAATTGAAAAAATAACTTACCTTTTTAAAAAAATTTATTAAAACTAATTTTAAATTCTTATTTTTAATGCGTAAAACAATATTATTAAAAAAACTGTGGTTTCCCTTTGAAAAAGAATTTTAAATTGGATCGAAAAAAATCGAGAATTATTTATTAATCTTTATTTATAAATCTTTTTTTATAAATTATTTATTTACAAAATGTAAATGGATGTCCAAAACCTAATTGATAAATTCCTACCTAACAAGATTATCCAAACATCAAAGCCTTAAACAATGTCTTGATCATGGAAGCCTAAATGAATCCCAGCGGCCATGGATTTCCATGTTTATTACTCAACTGCTCAGAGGATGTCACCACTCAGATAGACCCACGTTCTAACGATTGAGCCTTGGCTTATTGTTCATAGTTTGAAAAATAAAAGTTTTAGAATTTTAAGGGTGAGAATCTCTCCCCTACAGCCTAAAGGGCACGATTATTTGATTAAAATAAAATTTGAAATCTTTTCATTATTGAACAACCTCCTATAATCATTTGGTAATTACTAACACCAAACGTACTTACGAGATATCTTTTGTGATATTCCTTTAAATTTTTGTCGTGTGCAATTAAATTGATTAATAAGTTAAACTATTTTTTTAGTTTAAGAAAGTTATTGATGTAGTTTCACAATAAACGTTTAATACTTACCACAATACACAATGTTGCTGTTATAAATTCCAAACTATTATCCAAAACAGCAACTTCAAAACCACCAACATCCATTACAACGACAAAAATTAAATGCGTTTTTAAGCACATGTAATGGGCAAAACAAACACTATTGTAGATTATGTTAGACATGAACTAGCTAACTGTGCAAAAAAGCGACAGTAGAGAGCCGGGGAGCCGATCGGCGTTGACACGGCGCCCGTGAGTGGAGCCATTGTGCGACCTACAGTGAAAAGAACCAGTGCTGTGTTGTGACAGGAACGCTTAAGTGTGTCACTGTAACCAGCTGACGCACACAGCGTGGTGTTATCATCACTGCAACTTCGGTACTATTTCGGTATCACTTATCAGAAGCTAGTACAAAGAAGCAAACAAACCTAATGTTATGTTCTGGAGTAGTTATTATACATGCAAAACTATAGCACGTTTTTGTGTTTATAACTAACAGAACAGAGATATTTTTATATTTTAATAATATGATACATTTCTGTCGCTGTACTGGCTGGTAGTAGGTAGATGTGAGGCCCTTACGCCACCATTAGTTACCGAGCACTGGTTAGCAACAGATGCTCCTTCCCTGCCCCCTTCAAGGTCAAGTCGCAATTATTGATTTTAAAAGTGCATTTAATGATTTTTAAGTGCAAATTTTTCAAAAAGAAATTCAGGTATTGATTTGAATGTGTAGTTATTGATTAAAAAGTGAAAATATTGATTTTAAAGTGAAATTTTACTTTTGTTTATCTGAGATTTTCAAAATATTATTTCTACTAAAATTACTGGACTGAATCAATTCATAGGAATAATTTCATAGAATCAGACAGTGAAATTTTGCATTTCTGTGTCACCACTTGTGATGGTGTCACCCAGTGCAGTCCACGCCTATCGCAACCCCCTAGTGACCTCATTGATTGCAAATGGTACTGATCAAAATTACCCAAAATGACCACAAATCTCTCCCTACTATCCCCATATCCCCCTTAACAGCGGTATCCAAGCATTATCCATCAATAGCCAAACCAATCATCCACTATATACACCGAATTCAATCACCATGGAAACAGATAAAATTAAAACACAAGCATGATATTGGAATAATTTAAATTTATAAATAGTTTGGTCTAATAGTTATGGTAACGTTAATTAGCAGCAAGCAAAATGAACAATTTCTAATTAATAATATTTCACTAAGCTTTTATTACAATTCAAAATTTTATAATAATATTTAATCGTTTGGCTTTTCATTTATATTATAATAAGATTAAAAATTAAGCAAAATTATAAATTCAAGTATTTAAGCTATAGTAATAAATTAATACTTATTATTGAATAATGTAATAAAACACCTTTAATATTATTTTACCTATAAATAAGGATATATATATATTACATCGCATATGAGGTTTCTGGATTATTACTTCGATTAGGGTTGTGGATAGGTATTATTCTTTCTTTGTTTTTAGATTGTTTTACTTCCTTTGCCATTTCATGATGTTCCATTTCTGTGGAACTGTTGGATTTAGATTCATCCTTAACAGCAATTTAGTGTATTCTAAACTTTAAATAAAAATATATTAACAATTTACCTTTGAAACTTTTTCTCCGTCGTCGGTAACTGAATACTCACGTTGCTGGCCTTTTAAATTAACTTTATCTGATTATTATATATGAAAATATGTTTAATAATAAAATAATTTCTCAATTACATCTTTTCATAATTTGCTAAAAAATTAATTCTTCACAATTTAGAATTACAAATATTAAAACACAATGCAAATTATAAATTTAACGTTATTAAAGAATTAAAATTAATAATTTATAATTTCTTAATGTTTGAAAACTCTTAAATTTTATCAGTTAATTTTGTATTAAACTTTTTTTTTCGAAACAAGTGATTTTAGTTGGTATTGGTAGTCGATAAAGATAAGCATTAATATAAAGCATATTTAATGTAAGCTTCGATTGGTAGCAAACGTTGAGACAACACAAATATACTAATATGAAACTGATGTGGGTCTCCTAAAAAAGATTTTCAATAAATACAAATTAATAAAAAATAAATGAATAATTTATTCTGTATGTAGGAAGTCCGAGCCATGTAGAAAACTCGAGTGATAAACAAGTGGATAATATAATTAGGCTTTCTATCATAATGTGGTTAGTGCAAGGAGTCGATTAAAATCTTTTTATTTTGGTGGAAAATATAAAAATTGAAAGGTAACTAAAATTAGTTACGAGAAAATTGCTGAAACTTAAAATATTGAATCAGTGAAAATATTGTATTATTGAAGCGAATTGAATTGAAAATAAATTTTTAAAATGAATTATTTGAAAGTAAATAGAATTAAAAATTAAAACGAGGTAAATAATTTGAAATTTATACGAGCGGAACATTTATTGAACAGATCATTTTATAAACTAGGAAATTTGATTATTGTATGTGGATTTTGAATCGACTCCTTCCTAAACGCTTTCATGATTATTGTACTTTATTTCATATTTGTACCCATGGTGATTACCATGTTGGTGCTGTACACAATGGTTGAAAATACATGACCAGGTGTGCTCTACTGCTAAAACTACTCATGATATTTTCATTTTCGGGTTCTGGACTACCGATAGAAAGTCTTATGTCATTGTTCATTATCTATTCTTTTGTTAGATTATTGTCTTTTAGTCATTTAAATGTGTTCCTCATTTCTGGATGTCTTCTAATGTTCTCTTCAAAGATTTTTGGCAGGTATCCACTCTTATTTCTAAGTTTAAAAATATTATTTAATACTTTCTATAATACTTGGAAATACTCAACTTATCCTTCAGAATATTTGAGCAGGGGTCTGCCTATGTTTCCACTTCCAACTGATTTTAATTACCTTGTGATTCTCTAACATTACCCAAACAGAAGCTCTCCCTATTTACCATTGATCACACCTTTCTGATTCTAAATTAACTCACAAAAATTCATAAATATAACAGTGACGGGCCCATCGGAGACCCTCCGAATGGATCCATTCAACCGAAAAGGTGGAAAACTCAGTTTCATCCATCTCGATGTGAATACGTGAGGTATCTGCATGGAATTATCTCCATAAATGTTATTTTCCATTGTTTTTTTATATTTATCTTTATAAAAATTCACATTTTACTTTCTCAATTATTTTTTCGATAATTTCTGCCTGTTGTTTTTTGATCAACTTTACGTTTATTATTACATACTTTCAATAAAATTTCATATTTTCTTTCTGATACTTAGCCTATTTAATTTTTCTTTTACACATGCATGGTTAGTCTTTTTCCATAGCCGACCGCATGAGGAGATGGATCGGTGATGGAAATACCTGGAGAAGTAACTGATTGGATTGTCTACTGATCGCACCTATTCCAGACCCCTTAGTTACCAGGGATAGAATTTTACTACCAAAGGTCGTTCAATAATAATTTTAATAACTTTAAATGCAAGCTGCTTATTATTGTGTCTTTTGACTTGTTTTAACTTTATTTTGTTATAATTTTCCTAATTTTGCTTGTTTTAATTCATTTATAATGTTTGCCTATATTGTTTGAATTTTTTGCGTTTTCTTACTGTTATGTTATCGTACTAGATGAACAAAACAATATAAAAATTAGTATTTGCCCATCAGTAATAAAATAATTTATTAATAAATTTATTGTTGTGGTTCAGTTCTATTTATTAAATTTTAAGAATTTTCTAATTATAATATAAATATTTTTTTATTTTAATTATTATTTTTATTTAATTATTTTTATTTATTTTAATTATTATTCTGATTTCACTAACATGATGTTATAGTAAAATTTTATTGCGGAATGCCTTTTGGGGTTCTTTTTTAATGCTTATTTTTAAAACTTTTGTTATTTGAAGAATAAAATTGAAAGTTTTAGAAATGTATTTAAAGTTAAATTAATCGAAATTTAAATGTTTGTCGGGATGAATTCCATAATTGAGTTTATTTTCTTCAAAAAGATCATTTAGTGATTCTAAATATTTAGCATGCAATTTTTCAACGGTTTCTTTTGATGGATTTGTTTCTTTTTCTACATCTATGGGTTTTCCAATGACAGTTGTTAAGGGCTTTCTATAAGGCATCATTCCAAAAGTATAATTGAAAATTCCTCTTCCGTGATAAAGAGGAGGACTAATATGAAATAACCTCTTGTAACATTCTTGAAATTTTCTCAATTTGGATCCTTTGGGATTAGGGTATTGATGAAATAGTTCGTTTTCATGAAATCCAAAACATGGTACTAAAGAAGAGCCGGTTTCTAAAGCTACTTTTATAAAACCTTTCCTATTTTTTAATGTTAAAGTGTAACTTTCAGGCCTTGCTTCTAAGGCTTCTTCTGATCCACCAACTACAAGTACTATGGCGTTTCCTAAACCACATTTTGTGAGTAAATAGTATAAACTTTCTTTACTCACATCACACACGCCGAACGCCAAAATATACTCACGTAAAATAGGAAAATAGAAATTAGTAACCAATGTCAATATTGTCGGCTTAATACCTGGAAATATCTTTGAAAACCCAGTGGCACCTGTACAAAAGTTACAAAATGCACTGCAAACTAAAATTCCGTGAGGATGATAGCCAAAAATATAATTTTTGTTGGGATTTAATTCTGCTGTTTTGACGAGGCTAATAGGAAAATAATCTCGATAATATTCCCATAATTTTAGATTTTTCAACCATTTAACAGGACGACCACCTGTTTTTTGGGTATCCGAATCGTAATATACCCATAGAATATAGAGTACAGATAGAGCCCAATACGATGTAAAAAATCCATATATTAGAACAGTTAAACAAAAAAAAGGCATCACCAGTGACGTAACAAACCATTGAGCAACTGCAAAAGTTTGAATTCTTCTTTCGAACGGAATGAATAAAGGTGCAAATTCGATTCCTAGTAATTTCATTGTGCATCAATTGACATTTCTAAATGACATTAATGTATTTATTTATTAATGAGTTACTACGTTGTCCACGCGTTGAACTTTAGACCTTTCAATTCAACAACAATATTTGATAAAAAAATTAGACTTAAATTATTCATATAAACCAAGATTGATAAAGTCACATTTAAAAATATTTAATTTGAAATCCTATTTTTTCCATTTTTGTATATTTTGAAACGCGGTGTCCTAGTCTATATTGTTGGAAATTTGCTCTAAATTTTATCACTGGTCAAAGTTCAAAAGTCATTCAAACGGTTATTTTACAAAGATTTAAAGTGCAAATAAATAGTAAATAATCATTAATTTTCATTAAGTTTAAATGTCATTTAAAAGTTATAATAATAATAATAATAATAATATAATTATTATTATTATTATTATTATTATTATTATTATTATTATTATTATTATTATTATTATTTTATTTATTAAAAGGTTTGTCTATGAATCAGTAAATAAATCGATGTTTTTGATATATTTACTGATTCTTAGTCAAGCTTTTTAATAAATACAATTGAAAAGAAATCAGTGGTGAAATTTGAAAGAAATTATTATTATTATTATTATATTTATTAAACAATTAAATAGTAATTTAAACCCTTTACTGCGAATAATATATTTAATATATTATACAGAAGACTTAGATCATTATTTAATTAATAATGCTAACAAGAATCATCACGTTATATATTATTATTATTATTATTATTATTATTATTATTATTATTATTATTATTATTATTATTATTATTATTATTGGAGTAGTATGGGTGTAATATTTTTGTCGGATGTCTGATACTTTATTACAATAAACAACTCAATCTTTGTATGTGATATGCAGTGCATATCCAAATAGTAGATTAGTTTAGAGCTTTTGGCTCTAATCAATACTATGCTGGAGACGCAAAGATTTCTCTTCAAATTACATAGCTATACAACAATGTTAAATGAACTTCATGGTATACTTTACCTGGTCCACTGTATATCAAATTATTATTATTATTTGATTTTATGCATTATAAATTTAAAAAAATTTTCTTCAAATCTCCTGGGTGAAAGTTGAGTATCATTTTAATAAGTGCCCCGTCAAACCTTTCCACTAAACCATCTGTTTGTGGGTATTATGGTGAGGTACTAAGTTTCAGTATACCAAATAATTCTGTGATTGAATTAAACAACTCACTCTGAAAATTGGTTCCTTGGTCTGCAAGTAATTTATTTGGTGCTCCATATCGGAAGATAATGTTCTCTACAAAAATTATAATGTGTATGTCTCATTGTAAAGTAATCACAAAAACCATTGATGTATTTCTTGCCATTGGCTGTTTCCGGCAGTGAACCGACGTTGTCCATTGCAGTCATTTCCATTGGCGCCTTTGGCACAAGCACATGCTTTATAGGAACTTTTATTTTCCATCCCGTATTTCATCTAGATAGGAATATCTGTCAAGTACGGCACTATTGTCTGACATCTTGTTCCATAGTTTCTAATAATATTTTTGCTTCAATCTTGATGTTTTACGCGTTGATAAATACCCTTCTAATACTCTATCATGATACAACAGCAATAATGCTTTTCGATGTTTTATAGGAACAATAATTAATAAATTTTCATTCTGCACACACTTTAACAAAGCATCATGAACAATTTATTTATGCTTTTCTTCGGCACTATGTTTCCAGTCACTATCCTTTTTGATTATGACCGTAAACAGTTTAATTCCTCGTCATTTTTCAGATCATCTTGTAACTTTTCTATATTATTTGCAGTTTTAATTGCCATAAATATTGTATTTTCGCAGTGTCTCATCTTGATCAACATTACTTTCCTGTAGGATACTTTATCTCAAAATCATATTCTTTCAACGCGATTGACCACCTGATTAATTTACTAGCTAAATCTCTGTGCTTCATTAGCCATTGTTACGTATTCTGATCCGTAAAGACGACAAATAGCTTATATAGAGAATTTGTATTTTTATGATGTTTTGATTGAAATTAAACAAATAATCAATTTTATTATTAAAATAATGAGTAAGTTTAATATCATCTCTTTGAATTTTAATCTTGCTTTCTGATAGAGATGGCTCTCCTTGTACATCCATTTTTATAGATTGATCTTTGTTATCAAGCTCATTCTAATCATCACTGCTAACGACTTCCTCAATTTCTTTATTTCCATTTATTTCTCTACCTTGTTCCTCTGTGTCAGACTCACTGGACTCATTATTTAGTTCTAAACTCACTCTTTTTACTACTACTATCATCATCCAGCTCTTGTGGTATACATCCGCAATCATATCATCGTCGTCAAGTTCATCACTTTTTTACATTACTATAATAATTCCATCTTTCCTCATCGTTTCAGCAATTCTCTTCCGCAACTTTAAGACCTTTGTACACCAATGCTCATCTATATGTTCCGTATTTTCAAAGTCCAATCTTTGCCATAATCCACTTAATATGTTGGCATATCTGGTTTTACATATAAATATGGTCGTATTGCACTTACTTTTTCTAATTTATCATTTTCTTCGAATTCTGATTTCTCAATCACTTGTAACTTATCACAGGTATCAGTCTTCGTCTCTAATATCTCCCTTGAACTTCTTTTTATCACTACATCACCACTAATCGGACTTATTATCTTCAATTCATTTTGACTTCCCGGAATAAATTCACAATCCACCAAATATTCATCATTTTCTAACGATCTATCATTAAATCTCAACTCTATCACGCATCCCTCACGTTTCTCTTTTAATTTCGTATTTAAATAATTTACACAATCAATTGTAAAAACAGCTCTTTGTCAGCATTGCATACAAGATCAAATGGAACAATACAATACCTCATGAAAATGAAAATAACGAATAAGGGTTACCCAGTATACATAAACACAGATAAAATCTACCAACCAAATCCTGATGCAGAATTAGATTCAACACTTTCAAAGGTCTGTCATACAATTATGGAGATAGTTGAGAAGAAAAAAAAGAAAACTATATCTCTCAAACCTAACGAAAGATTAACAAGCAATATTAAAATCCCTTAAAAAGAAACCATACGTTTACTTGGCAAGCGAGAAAGAAGGGGGGGGGGAGAATTTTGCATTATAGAGAAAAATCGTTACTGTGAACACCTCGGCAACATCGAAACATACAAGAAAGTCAGCCGCATGTCACGAAACACCATCGAAATAAAGATCAACAAAGTATGGAAAGCCATAGCTTTAGAAATGAAGCTTAACAACAAAATAACCAACAGCTTCGTTACAAAAAACTCTGATCTACCCAACTTCTTCCACCTAATTAAAACTCACAAAGAGGGTCCTGGTATCAAAATTAGACCTATAGTGTCCAACAAAAATGGACCAATAACTAAAACAAGTTGGCTCCTTGCAAAGATTTTGAAACCTTTATTGGATACGATACCACACCATCTTCAAAGCAGCGACTGCCTCATGACAAGATTAAATAATAACATAACTTGTCACAAGAATTCATATACCCGTTCAGTCTTGATGTCGTATCACTATACACATCTATCGAACCAAAAGAGGCTATTCAATGTTTAGAAAAGAAATTAAGAGAACGCAACTTGTTAATAAAGGAAATGAATATCGAGAATATCACCAAACTACTAACTGTTATCCTCGAGAACACCTATTTTACCTTTGAGCAAAATATCTATAAACAAGTTAAAGGTCTGCCTATGGGTTCTAGCATATCAGGACTGCTAGCCATCATCTTTATGGATAACCTCAAACGACAGACACTGAGGACCATACAACCCATCGGTTTCTATGCAATATATGTAGATAATATCTTCATTACGACCAAAAACAGAAATGAATCGGAGCAAATATTTCATACATTCAATGCGGCTCACCGAGATATTAAGTTCGAAATCGAATATCCGGAAGAAGATGGATCCCTCAATTTATTGGATTTGAGAATTAAAATAGAAGCAAATACTCCAACATACGGGTTCTACAGAAAACCAGCTCGCAAAGAAATATTTATGCACCAAAGATCAGCGCTTCCATACTTACAGAAAGTACATGTCATAAGAAACGAGAAACGAAGAATAGCCAATCGATGCACGGAAAAAACAAAAACTTTAAAGAACAATCATATTTCAATAAAATTCTACACAGAAACGAATACCAAGGTGAGGACTTCGAAAGAAGGAATTCTACCCCGAAGAGATCTAGGGAATTAACACAAAAGAATCAGAAATATTTCTATCTGAATATCCCATTCATCAGTGACACACTTGACTTCAAGATCCTGAAAGAATTTAAACGTAGCGGTCTTCCAATTCGGATAGCACATAAATCTTGGACACTGAGAAGGGCTCTGGTAGGTAACATAAATAGAGAAAACAATTGCACAATGAAAAACTGCTGACACCGAAAGATATGTGCTTTAGAAAAAACATCGTCTATTGCGTCACGTGCAATGTATGCAATGA
>CAUHTR010007434.1:60521-74525 GCA_959609185.1 Schmidtea polychroa | reverse complement strand
ATGGAATGCAAATCACAGAAATCAGTTAATCAAATTATGATTTTTTATGATGTCGAGCAGAAATTGCTGCCTTCCGGGAATTATTATTGTGAATATAAAACTCACAAAACTCCATACGTGAGTCACATCCAAGAAACCAGTACGTCTACTACTAGTACAACGACAGAAATGTCAACGTCAACCATATCAAGCACCGGTAAGCTTAATTTATTATTAAATATCAAAATATTTTTAATTAACAATTATTACTGCCTAAAATTTGAATAATGTATTTCACCCTCCCCTTTCCATTGTCCCATCCTCACCACCACTAACACTTACCCTGAGTTTGCAGAGTATATAAAATGTTAACATAATATATTAAATTAAATTATAATTTACGATTCAAATATTTATTCTAATCCGAAATACCACAGCTTGATAAATTTTGCTCCCCCCTCAAGTGTCGCTGAAACATTGGAGCACAGTAGTCAATACTCAATATGCCATAATAACACGATATCACCAAAATGAGACCACAGAGAGACAATTTGAAGAAAAATAAATGTCAACTGTTACAAGCAAAACAAAAATGTTACCAACAGTTAGTCTTTGTCAACCGCCACCCAATGCCCTCTTTCCAAAAATTTATCATACTAAATTGATTTTTCTCGCATTCATGCCCGCAAATTTGTCAATAATACCATCTAAGTCTATTTTTCAGTTGTTTCCTTCTCTATAATGAGAAGTATAAGATCACAGAGACGATCTTGTTCTCCTTGACGCCCTTAGATATGAGTGAATGAGCTTCAGCTTCCTGATGGAACGCTCGCAACTGACTATTGAAACTGCAATTGTTAAAAAAATTTGCAGACATCATCACCTATAGTTGTTTCTTTCTGACTTCTGAGTCGAACTTTGTAAAATTTTAAATCAAACACGAATACAATGCAACCTCTTCTGGCGGCCGGGGTAAATTACCCCTTAGCTACGTCTTTGATACACAGAGGATCCTGTTCCAATTCTTTCTACATAATCTATGATTTATTCTACCAACTAGAAATTTATGTCCAGTTTTTCGTTGAGTTTTTGCTTCTTTTCTAATTGTTTTTCATAGTAAATATAGTTATGAATAATAGTTGTATTTTATTATAAATAGAATAATATTTTAATTGTATAATGAACAAATATAAACCTTAATAAATCTAATTTATCATGACCTTGTGTAATATTATTAGATGATATCATTAATTCTCTAAAACAAGAAACTTAACCTTTGAATTGCATATTGTAAATTGACCTCATTTGAAGTAGACAAGTTTTGGTAGATATAACTAATAGATAACTAATTATAACAAAATTCAAGGTCATTTAATAGGTATACTCGTTAATAATAATTCTAACGCATTATTCACACGAAAACTTATTTTCAAAATCGTAATGGATATCCGCAAATTTTACGAGGAGCATATTGCGATATTGAAAATTCAAGTTGCAATTATTGAATATGATTAACAGGAAGTAAAAGATAAATGTAATTGGAACGGAAACAATATTTGGCACGAGAATTACTGGGAAATTATTAATTCACACCCATCACTGGATTTGCGTTTCTTGATGACGCATAGGACCAGGCAGATATTGGAAATGTTTAGCTATTATAATTGAGAGCAACACAGGCACATTCAATTTATGGGAAATATATTTTCCAAATTTAAATAATTTGAAAACAATTTACAAATTTCATGTTTTGAATGGAATATTTAGGTTTTTCGATAACACGAGTGTTCATGTTTTTTATGGAAAATTAAATTTTATGACTATTTCTTACTCCTTATTGTTATTCACATCTCCTATTAAATTATCTTTAGCTTAACATTTTGGTGGTAAAATCTTTTTCTCAAAGTCTGTATATGAAAACGCACAATCTAATATTAGTGTTTTTTCATATTTGTCATGCTTTATTGTATTATTATTAGTTGATTAAGTATGAAAAGTCATCTGTATTCATTCTTTATTTTTGACATTTCCCTTTTTAATGCAGATTTTGGTTTGTCATTATCCATCGTATTATTATCCATCGCATAGATTATATAGATAAACTGGTAGATCACGCACATACATTCTGCAGTTTAATAATACTGTCTCTAAAGCAAATACTTTAACGAATTATTATAAGCTGATTGAGGAGGTTAGTTATCACATGTTCACATCACCGTATACCGGTCGTGTGAAATTAATTTCCCGTGGAATTAATTTCCAAAAAAATACAATATAAAATCAATTTAATTAAGTATTATATATTATATATTTAAAAAAGTTAAATAATAATGGCTCCACGATTTACAATAAAATCCGGAGGAGATTACATAGGCATTTTAAATTTCAAAACTATAGAAGTGCTGCCAATGTTTAATTCTGTTCCCGCAAAGGAGATCTTTATTGGAAAATCATAAAAGATGGAAGTAATAAACCAAAGAATTTATATTAAAACCAGAGATAATATTTCACTGGAATATATTGAAGATTATGACCAGGATTTAAAGGATTTTTGCATTTAAACAGTATATTCTGTTTCACATAAGGGTCTTAATTTCCTTCACACCTTTTTGAAATAACAATTTTATAATATAAAGTATTATCATATTAAAAGAGTGCTAGAAAACTGCGAAATATGTTCAAATAGAAATACAGAAACATTTATACTTCACATAAATCCTATCATTATTATAAAGAAACTTGACAGATTACAGGTGGATATCACTTATTTTCTAGAATGTGAAGAATATAATCGGGCGAATAAATATATTTTAACAGTGTTGGACTGTACCACTAAATTTGCTTGGGCGTTTCCTTATATTAGAAAATTTGTGCATGAAGTATACATTTTTTATAGTGGAATAGTCTCTAAAAACTTCATAGTGATAATGGGGGAGAGTTTAGAAATAACAAAATGTTGTCTTCTTGGCATAAATTGAAAATCAAACAACTTTATTGATGACCATACCACCCTCCAAGCGAAGGACAGTTAGAACGATTTAATTTGTCAATAAAAACAATGCCACGTTCAAATATGGTTGCAAATAATAATAACAATTGGATTGACATACTTTTTCAGACTGTTTATCAACATAACATTCAATTCCATAGACCTTTTAACACATCTTTAATACAAAGGTTTTTATGAATTAGTGGGTTCAACACCGATGCCAATTTGGTTGATGGAAACAACAGGATAAATATTAATCTCCTCACTCCCAAAGAAGAAAATGAAATTGGAGAATTTAAGATGAATTATTATCGTGATTTGGCAAATACAAGTAGGAGGTCAGTCAGAAAACTGGGATTAACTTTAACTCAAATATCAACAAAACTTTATTTTAATTCTTGTATAAATATAATTTTTATTATAGTTTAAAATATATATTTTATAATGTATTGATTTTATATTGATTTTATATTGTATTTATATTGATTTTATATTGTATTTATTTATTATTTTTGGAAATTAATTACCCGGGAAATTAATTTTACACGGCACACATCACAGTATACCAATCAATCTTAAGTCAGTAATCTAGTTTAGTATTAGTAATACATGAAATTGAATACTCCATAAGGTCCGGATCTAGCTGTCTGAGTCTGGCAGCTCTAGTAAGGTGTTATATTTACAAAGTTGATATGAAGCACCTGCAGCTGCAGCAGCTCATTCCAACAAGAGTCACAGTTTTTTATTGATGCTTACACACACGCAGTTTACATTTAATACTTTAATAGTACAATATTTTGTTTCTCAGAAGCCTCATTTTGAGAGTATGCCCCGTACTAAGGACCATTAGTTCTGTGGCTAATATGGCCCTAGTAATAGTGTTAGCAAGTGTTTTTATTATAGATTGTGTAAATCATACTTGTTTTATTTATAATTTAAATATACTTTATTATTGAACGTGAATTGTTTTATCTACTTAAAAGCGCAGAATATTTTGGAGTCAGATAGTGCAAATAGTGTTAATGGTTTATCTAGCCAAACGAACCTTACAAAGCATCCAAGTTGCAATTCTCTTATTAAAAGGACATTCCGTATAAAGATAATGAGATTGTACCCGATATAAATTGTAAATATCTTTATGATGCATTTTTATTAAAATCTTTATTAATTAGATGGTTGTATTATAATTGTTATTATTACAAATGCCAATAAATGTTTAATGAATTCTCTCAAACTTTCCCAGTTTCAATAAGGAATTATCCCCGAAAATTCTGACCAATAGCAGCTCAGTAAATGCAATAATAACATCATAATAGATAACCCCAGCAATTCTCTTACTGCTATCTGTTGACAACAATAGCTATTAAAATTGGGAAACAATTCAGCCAAACTGAATATTTCCTCCTGCTATAATTTGGCTTTCGATTTGCTGTTGAGTAGAAATTCAAGAGAATTGTTGTTTAATATTAGCACCATAAAATCAATAAGCATCGAAATGAGTAATCAAATAATGTCCCCCCTCTCTTTCTGTCAATAAATTTAGGATTTCTCCTCGTCTCAACTGGAATTATGCAACAATTTATATAAATTATAATTTTTCATTAATTATTCAACTTGTCAGTTACGCTAGTCAACGAATCAGTTACTATAGAAATGCGAATTGTTTTATTAATAGAGTTGTAATTTTGTTTTACTGAATTATGGAAATTTACAAGAAAAGATCTTTTCCAACTCTACAATATCTTATTACTTGTTATAAATTCTTACTGTTGTTTTACTTGTTTAAAATATTTACAGAAAGGACATCAAAATATGGATTAAGTAAAACAAATATTTTTTTTATTTTTCGTCAAGAATATTGAATGTAATTTTTTATAATTATTTTACACCAAATGTCCTCGGCTATTTGCGTCCCTCGTTCACAATTTAACTTTTTCATATTCATTCGACGCCATGTTATTAATGACACCTAAAAGCGGTGATCATTTTATTCATTTTCAACCTTTTGAATATATATATATAATATATATTATATATATATATATATATATATAATATATATATATCTTTAATCTGTATATCAATTTATGAAAATGGGGAAATTTGGTTCGAATTTTGGCATTGAATACCGACATGACTTGCCCACCTTCTATTGAATAGATTTCCCAGGAATTTTGTTTAAATGCACTTTCTAAACCACCCAGCAATCACACAGTGCTATATTTGCACGTCAAATCAATCAATAAATTCCAATATTTACACAATATTTCTCCCGAATTTTATACGCATTGTAAATAATCAATAATAATTAAGATTAAAATTTAATTTCTACCATTCCTCAATTAATTATTTACCTGTCGAATTATCAAGGACGGCGCTGTCTAAGAATTGACTGTTCAATGAATTATATTGATTTCTATGTGCTTTTTGGACTTGTTGGGGAATTCTAATGAAATCCTCAATTGATTTTCAATTGTGGAATTATTTTAGAATGAAACAGAATTATTTGGAAGTGCTTCAATGAAAGATCTAATATAAGAATTATTTTCTACACCTTCCAATTTGTGCTCATCATCAATGGAAGTTTCTAAGGTCTTTCCTAGCACTTTTGCTTGGTCATTATTTATAATCATTCGATGAGTAAATTTTGATCATAATATTTGTTTTATTGCACTCAAGTTTTTTATTATCTAATTAAACAAATTTAAAATCATTTATTTTTAAGAAAATTCAAATTGATATTGCACGCACTAAATTTGATCTGATCTCAAAATACCAATAAATGAATGGTAATTAATATAACAATGTTTATTGATTATAAATATTTATAACCAGTTCATTTTTATATGAGGTGTTTGTACCATGAAGGATTTGTCCATGACGGTTTATCCATGACGGTCTGTTCATGAGAATTTGTCCACGAGGGATTGTCCATGAAGGGTTTCTCTACGAAAGGGTTTGTCCATGAGGGATTGTCCATGAGGGTTTGTTTACGAAGAGTTTGTTTACGAGGGTTTGTCCATGGGGTTTCACAGCATTAAAATGCAGCATGCAGTAACGATGTGAATGTATCTAATAATTTATAAATTGGCATTGGTTGGACTCATATTATGTTCAGAAACGAGGAATTTACAGATCTGTAAAATAGTGAACATACACCCTAAATGAATCCTTTCTTAGAGATTAAGAGTTGATATTATTGCGAGAAATTTTCATAAATATGTGTCAGTAATATTTATTAGTATTGATATGTCAACTCTAAATAAAATTACAAATCCTATTCTACACACAATTCCTATTCAACAAGACGGGCGTCCGTTTATTGTCTCATACTTGTTTAGCTTCTGTGACAAATCTTTTTTCATGTTTCGCTCTCTATGTTGCTCGCCACACGCTTACACTTGAATCGTTCTCATTAATCATTTCAACACGAACAAAATATCATTTCTTAGAGATTTCCTAGGTTACTTTCATTCAAGAATTATGCTTATTACTATTCTGTTGGACTGTAGAGCGCATACAATTCTTGTTCCACCCCAATATGATTAATGGCATTTCTTACTCCCACATTTAAGGTGTCAAGGCTGACTATTTGTAACTTCCTCACCTTTTTATACTCAATTGAATCCTCGGTTTTCATGAAATTAGAAAATAATAACAATAATAGAATTATTATATAATCATTATCACAATAACAATAATAATAATAATAATAATAATAATAATAATAATAATAATAATAATAATAATAATAATAATAATAATAATAATAATAATAATAATAATAATAATAATAATAATAATAATAATAATATTAATAATAATAATGATAATAATAATAATATAATAATAATAATAATAATAATAATAATAATAATAATAATAATAATAATAATAATAATAATAATAATAATAATAATAATAATAATAATAATAATAATAAATATTTACATATAGCTCAGATGAGTAAATCATTCGTGAAGACTGAATTAACAATTGTGCTTCTTGGAGTTTTTATCTTTTCTCTACTGTTGAACTTTGCCTTCATAATTCGCTGCGTTATTATTCGACGTTATTTAGGTGAATTTTAGGTTTATTTATTACGTAATCATTTCATTTATTCATTCCAGATAAATATGTAGCTTCTTCTCAGAGGTCGAGGAAATTTTCTAAATGGTCATGGGTGACTTGTTTATGTTTGAAGGAAGAATTGAAAGCCACTGATATTTATTACAGAACTAGAGATGATCCATATGATAAAATTCGAGATCATCCCAGTTCTGAAACCAGTAAAAGTAAATCCTCTATTACGAATGACTACATGAAACGACCAAATAGCCAAGACACAGAAAAATTATGTTTTTCATCAAATACAAGTCAAATTAGTAGATCTTCTACTTTCCCTGCTCGACAATCAGTCATTGTCCATACTCCAACAGATCAGTTTTCCATTTCCGCTATTCCTGGGAATACTATTGACTGTTTCCAGCCGTTTATGATACAATATGCTTTGGACCCGAACTCAAAAACAATGATACCCATTGTAAATCCGAATCGCCGTTTAAGCTCTCATTGTATCTATGATGATGTTCCAGGAGAACATATCACGATGAATCCCTCATCCACAATGCCTATACGACATTTTGCTAGTACTGGATCCTTGCAAAATCGATCTCGACATAATATAAATACTAATTTAAAAACTTCCCCATTACCAGAAGAGACCCAATTGAGTTTCACGAAGTTCAATAAGGAGTCTTCTAAAAAAGAAGAAGAGGTGGGGTTAATGATGAATGAATGCTCTTCGGTGTTACAAGATTATAGTGGATCTGAGGAAACGTATTTATCAGGGAAAGACAGCGATTCTATGAAAGATCCGGTAAGAGTAGCGAAATTGGAAATGAGTAGAGAAATGATGGCTAAGGCCGACACATTGCTAAGGGAAGCGCACAATTTATTAAAGATGTCGTAACTCGTTTAGGAGAAATATAAAACTGGGTTCCAGTTAGCCTACATATCTAATAGACATTCCGCGATTCCAGAACTATCAATCTTTAATCCTTTATCCTTTCTATCACCTTATTGTTTTTAGAATATCGATATTTGTGTTTTATTTATTTCTGTAATTATTTAATTTTTTATTGTGCCTGTTTTATGAGCAATAAACGAATATTAATTAGTTGTTTCTATATAACAATGTCATACAGATTGATCACATCACTTGGAGGACTCCATCTGATTCTAGTTTGCATTTGAGCTGTCCTGCTCTACGTTCAAAGGAAACTCATTCAAATGCCAGATTCCATCCAAACCACAAAATCAAGAGTTATAAATAAAGATAGAAACTCAAAATAACGGGTTTCTTTTTTACAAATTGTTACATTGTACGGGATAAATTAGCTTGAATCGGTTCAAATGTCGTGATTTGATTCGTAAAATATGTAATACATATTGATACTAATTCTGCAAATGCGCAATCAAATATTTATTAGACCAATCAGAGAACTCAATTTTAATAAAATATTTGTTTATTTACAATTTTATTGTTTCATACAAAATATTTCTGTAGAAAATTCCCAGACAAGCAATTTATTCTGCGTAAGTTACTAGTAGAACTGGATCATCAGTTTTCTGCAAATGAGAATAAAAAACTCAATATTTTTGGTGCCATTTTTGGAAGTAATACACCGATTAATTGACGTGTTGTACTTACTTTTATTATATAAAACTTATATAAAAGTTGTATTCACGTCTGTCATGGAATGTGAGATTGCATAAGTTATGAAGACTGTAAGTAAAGTCACGCATAATTTAATTTATGAACCCTGAGTAGTGACAGACAATACAAATGGATAGGTAAAACATTTGAATACCTATAATGTAAGACACATTTACTAATCAGCAATAGACTTATATTCCTTCATCTGTTCGCTGGAACAATGGCACACGCAAGTCCGTTTTTCGGAGAATAACCACAATACCTAGAGATATGTAGGTTAAATCTAGTTTCATCTAAATACACTTAACTAGAATCGTTAAAATTGCGATATTTAAGGCAAAACTTTTTCTCTTTGACGTAATTTCTAGAGATATAACCTTTTCACTGGCAATTTTCAATCTTTTTCTTGTCAAATAAAACCCAGGATTTCTTTAGTTATTGGTTTTTTATCTTCTTTTCTATTCGAATCCATAATTTATTGATTTAAATGATCTATTTATTTGTAATTAATAATATTTTATTTATAATACGTAATAAATCTGTAATTTAAAATCGAACTTATTCTGCCGATGTGCCGATATATTCATTATTTTAAAATGAATAATATAAATAATATTTTTTTAATTTAATGGCCTTTGCGAAATTAATAAATGTTTTATCAGATTGGAAATCTTACACTTAGAAAAACATTCTAAACTTGATGGTTTTGTTAATTTTAAAAAACGAGAAGTAATTGCAGAAAATCATCAGGCAAATATTTATTATACTTGTTGTGGCATGCTTAAAAGTTTAGTTAAATCAGTCATTTCTAAAATTAAAATCAATTTAGCAAATTCCAAAACTTCCACAATTTAGCCTAGATAATTTTAAGTGTTATTTACCTAAATTTCCTGGTGTTAGACATTGTATGCGATGAGAATTATCTACGTGTGATAATATTACATATTCTTCGGGAAATTAGAATTAACAATCATTTCCTGAATGCCCACATCAGGCCACTAAATATTTAATTCAAATCTTTTTGTTTTCCACATTACTATTTTATGTAAAAAAAATGGAAAGTAGAACAAAAATAACAAATCAGAACTTCATATCCAATAAATTTTATTTTCTTTCTCCTAAATTCTGAAAGATGTATTTTCTACTTCTGCATAACAGTTACGATCATGTTCGATCTAATTGATTTCATTGTTGCAATAGCAAAATGCATTTTGAAAATCAAGGATTATTTACTTATTATAATAAGTAGTTCAATTATAAGCTCATTTGCTTAATATTAATTTAATAATTAATTTAATTAAATTTGTTTAATTTAACTAATTATTTTTACAATGATTTTTACTAAAAGTAATGGATAATTATTTTATAATTTTAAAGTGTTACTAGCTAACAAATACATAATAAAAATTAAATATGTCAAAATCGATAATATAGATCAATATTTAATCGTAATAAGGATAAATAATAATCAATAACAATGACAAATAAGTAATCAATAATAATGATAAATAATAACCAATGATCAATAATTTAATAATAATGTTGAGGTTCTTAAATTGAAAATTTCCCAATAATTTAAAAAGGAATATTAAAAATTCAAAATCAAGAAATCGAATTAAAATTTGAAAATAGGGTCAGATGTAAAGGAGATGATGGGAAAAATCATGACTAGAATGGATTATTCAGAATATGTACAGAAAGAGTCGAAATGCAAGAAAACGTACAAAAACAGGAAATCGTTAATAAATTAATTAAGGAAACCCCAAGAAACCATTATCATGACAGCGTAAGTAATGCGAACACTGGAATAAATTTATCGCAAGAGAGACATACAATGGAACAATTAATTATTTCTTTCGAATTAGAAAAGATGAAAAAGGAAAATTAAAGTCAGAACATATAATTAGCGGAAAAGAAAATTAAAGAATCAAGTATAATGATTAAAGAAAAAAGG
Organism: Schmidtea polychroa; assembly: GCA_959609185.1. NCBI lineage: Eukaryota > Metazoa > Platyhelminthes > Tricladida > Dugesiidae > Schmidtea > Schmidtea polychroa. Next base: position 63,884 of record CAUHTR010007434.1, on the reverse strand, counting down.
TGATTATTGTTACAAAACGTGCAAAATCAATGCTGTCAGAAAAAGCATTTTATTGCGATATTCGGAGTTTTGTAAATTGCAGATTATATGAATTTGATTACAAATATATGTTGAGTCTTGCTTGTCCAATTTGTGCAGTCAGAAACACCTATTTTAATATTTATCTAATTAAAAACTAAACAATAATGATAAATAATTAGTCAATAAAAATTAATAATACTGATAAAAAATAATCAATAACAATGATCAATGAATCAGTAATACTGATAAATAACAGTCAATAGTAATGATCAATAATATCAATAATACTGACCAATAACTAATAATAGAAATAATTAATTAATAATATCAATAATAATAAATATTAATGCAATAATTAAATAATAATTAATAATAATGATAAATAATAATCAATAATCAAAAATACTGATATCATCTAATTGTTTTCATAGAACACGTGCTGTCAGAAACACCGACTTTAATATTTATCTAATTCAAACCTCAACAATAATGATAAATAATACTGATAAATAATAATCAATAACAATGATCAATAATACTGATAAATAATAATCAATATAATTGATAAATAATAATGCTCAATAATTAATCAATAATAATTAATAATACCGATAAACAATAATCAATAATGATGATAAATAATAATGCTCAATAATTAATCAATACTAATGATAAATATTAATCAATAACAATAATTAAACAATAATAAATAATAATGATAATCAATAAAACTGATAAATAATAATCAATAACAATAATCAAGCAATAATACTGATAAATAATAATCAATATTAATGATAAATAATAATGCTCAATAATTAGTCGATAATAATGATAATCAATAATCAAAAATAATGATATGGGACCTGATTCATTGATATATATAAATATATAAATATAGATCCATATCGGCACTAGAAATACATAAATAAAATATCCCTTCTCATTCAAAGAAATTTTTAGTTAGTTTTTTGTTTTCGGTTATAAAATCAAATCCAAAATATTGCAATTGAAAATAAGATCGAATCAGAAAATAAAATTAATCGATATAAAATATAAGGGGTTATCGCGGATTGCCAATTTCACCCAGATGCCCGAAAATTTGCGTCAACATAAACATGCACAGCTCAGGACTGCTCCAATAGCTCGTGTGGGACGTCAACACAGACAAATAGGAACTCTCATACCGACTCTCGGGTAATTTGTAATCGATTCGCACTTTCAGCCGAGTTTCCACGGAATCGGACGCACTAGCACCAGCAGCTAATTCTTTGATCGTATTTTCAACTGCTGAGCACGTCAATACAGATTCATTACTACTGCCAGTCTCGTCACCACTCAACTCTTTTGTTGGTGAATACCGAATTTGCTTCGGTCGAAACTTCACGTTGCTCGTATTGAGAATCATCTAGAAATTAGCAATGGGTTAACATGAGCACCACGGGTTCTTTGAATCCGATTTCTAACGTAATTTATATTTCACCAATTCCAGTGCTTCTATTGAGTATGGGAAAAACAAAGTATAACTTTCAAATTGATTATAACAGTGACTTAATAATATCATCGATTTAAAAATAAATAAAATTATATAATTCGAAATAATCAATAATAATATAATATAAAAAATCAATAAATGATATAATATAATATAATCAATAAATAATATAATATAAGATAATCAATAAATTATATAATATAAAATAATCAATAAATGGTATAATAATACAATAATCAATAAATGATACAATATAAAATCAATAAAGATATCATATAAAATAAATGAAATAATAATACTATATATTATATTTAACAGAGTGCTACAATCTGATTCAGAAAATTGTTTGCTCATGAAATTAAAAATGTTGATCTTATTTATTTGGATAATCTGTCTTTTGTTTGAATCTTAATCTTATTGCAAATATATAAGAGAAAATTTGTTGTACTTTATTCAATGAAACGCGTATTGGAATAATTTACAAGATATTGTGGTGAAAATTATCACTGGACTACGAATACAGAATAACTGTTTTCCTATTTTGAAATGTTTTAATGACATTCCTATAGCTCAGAACGACGTCAACGTACAATCTGGACTTCATATTGTCATAGCAATATATATGAAGGTGGAATTTTCTGTGGAATTTTCTGTAGAATTTTATCGATTTCTATAAATTTCAATCACTAACAATTGAATAGATTATTAATAAATTTCTTGCACTTATCTGAAAGTGCAAGTCAGAAATCCATAGGTTAATAATTATATTCTATGTCCTTTAGGTTATATTTATACCGGTTTCAGTACCAATAGCAATTCGTGGATAACACGGGATTACAATTGATTTCTCTTTGCTCCTATTGGCTGTTATTAAATATTAATATTTCCCTGTCGTGACGGATCAATTATTACCGGTGTAGAAGGAGTTGCATTTGTTTAGGTTCTTCTTCAAGGGTCAGAGTTAAAATGAGAATGGTACGATTAGATTGGCTAGAATGGAACATTCTCGATAAACCAATAATAAAAGAGGATCAGATAATGAGAAACTGAGGCAATTAAGATTCGCACAGACAATATCCATCAAGATATCTCCGACTAATTAGGAGAGAAATGTCGGAAGTGATTATGTATAATTATCAATTTTAGATGAGGATAATTTGATTTGACGTAATGAAGGAGTATCGAAACGTTATATATAATTATAAGAACTTTCAATTATCACCTCTGATTTCTTTTCAATTGACATTGTATTTATTAGAAATTAGAAAAATTTCAGATATCAAAGGGGTACATTAACCAATAATAATGATAATCAATAATAAATAATAATCGATAATAATGTTACTAATAATTAATAAAAAATTATATTTATAGAAATATTAATTCATAATAAGACTTGTTATAACAATCAATAAAACCCATAATAAATAATCATAATAATTAATAATAATAACAATAATAATAAATCAAAAATCGATAATAATAATAATAATAATAATAATAATAATAATAATAATAATAATAATAATAATAAAATTAATGATCAAATTAATTATTATGGATTTTTTATAATAAAATTCGCATATCTAGAAAATTATTTATTCAATATAATATTTTTAAGAGATTTAAAGATTTTATACCTTAAAATCTTTTCTTTCGCCTCACAATATTTAAATAAATAATATGATTTAAAATATTTTTAAATTCAATATTTCGATTTCCAATTTTATTTAATAAATATTGAATTTTTAAAATTTTAATTTTTAATATTTTTATCTTTTCATCATTAGATATTTTTATATTTTCTTCTAAATTTTAAACTTTCTCATTTTGTTTCTATCAATTTT